>VYZU01080430.1:0-45753 GCA_013401355.1 Ceyx cyanopectus
GAGGTGTTGCGTCTGCACTTTGGTGTCCAGCCAGCTGTTTGCAGCTGGCCTGCTGTGGCAGGGGAAGGGATGCTCTGAAGCCAGCCTGGGAGTTGGTTTCAAGGGCTGTGCAATAACCTTAAACATTCTTGGCATGTTATATATTTAAAGAGTATTCACATAGCACTTCTCTTCACAGCTACAGCAGTGCACCTTGAGGGATTAGAGCTGATCTTTGTCACAAGTGCTTAGCGCTTGATCCGCATGTTTATTATATATTTCAGCTAAATTGGAGTCAATAAACTATCTGCATAAATATAATGTCTGTGAACAAAACACACATCCCCTCCCCAAAGAGGCTATTTCCTACGCAGGGGCTCTAAAGAGTTGCAGGGATGTCTGATTCTTACTTCTGTTGTAATTGGCATTAAAATATAATAGCTTCTCTTCAAAGAGAGGCTCCCATACTGTGAAAATGCCTTTTCTGTCCAGGCAGGGGCCAAATAATAGCAAATTATAAGCATGGAAAATATTTAGAACAAAAAAAAAAAACTGGGGAAAAAAAAGGGAGGAAAGAAGAGTCTGAATTATCAGAGCTGATCCATCGCTTGCAGTCTCGTACAATTTGTCTTTTGAATACACCATATGAACCAGCTATGAATAAAATCAGTCAATTTAACCCAAAATCAATGCTCTTTTGTAGAGGTGCTTAAAATCTAAGTGGAAGGGAAAGCTTTGAAGCTGCCTATCCCTTGGTAAACGCAGCACTTACTCAGCGTTTGATTTCAGCAGAAACTCCCTTGGTCTCCCTATGCCCAACACAGCACCTTCATTAGAAAAGCTGATGAGTAATTAGCAAATGTGTGGAAAATGACTAAATTGGTTTGATTTGATATTATTTTTAAAGGACAACAATGTGTTTTCTCTCCACATGTGGCTGCCACCAGCTCTGCTGCACCAAGGTTACGCAGAGGCTCCCTGGGAGCTCTGCCCAAGCCCGGGGAGTTGTTGAGGACGGGCAGCCCCTGGCAAGGGCCACGCACGTCTTGTAGGAAGCACGGTTCTTCCTTTGTCTGCCGGGTGCCTCCAGGGAAAGCCCATTGCTTCTCCACCTTGGGAGAGCTGCCAAG
The DNA here is from genome assembly GCA_013401355.1 of Ceyx cyanopectus. NCBI lineage: Eukaryota > Metazoa > Chordata > Aves > Coraciiformes > Alcedinidae > Ceyx > Ceyx cyanopectus. The sequence goes on from VYZU01080430.1 coordinate 1,110, forward strand.
GCTGGGAGCGCTGGCAGGCGCTCGCTCCTCAGCAGGTTGGCAGGCTTGCATCTTCATGAGGGATCCAGGCGAGCCAGGTTGGCTCTTGCAGCCGGATTAGAGTCTGCGGTGTGATAAAGACGTGCAAAGTGGTTTCCTTGTCTCTCTTCAGGAGGGAAACTCATGGGTACCAGGATAACTGCACCACTGGAGGTGGTGGTTGAGGCAGTGGAGCTCTCCTGGCTTCCAGCTGTCGCACCCTTGGTTTTGCTCATTGGCTGCTGTCAGTTTCATCCGAGCCAAATCTGCAGCCCGGGCAGGATACTGGTCCCTGTACAGTGCAGATGGTTGAATCCCATTGAAAGAGTTGTTTAGAAGTGGATGGGATGTCACAGCCAAGGCATCAAGCCTGACGGGTCACTGCAGAGGTGCCCAGCGATCCCAAACTCTCTCTTTTGTGTCCAAGTTCAGAGTGCTGTGATTCAGCAGCTGTGATCTGGCAGGGCTGGGAGGATTAAAAAGCTGCTTGGGTCTTGCTGAAAGGATTTTGTCGCTTTTGCTGTCCTATGTTGGCACCTCAGGCTTGCAAATGTGCTTTTTCCAAAGCACCCTTGAAGGACATCCAGACCCTGCTGGGAGCTGAGGCCAAGGAGGCTGTGTGATGTGCTCAAGGTCTCACTGGGAGGCTGTGGCAGAGAGAGTGGCCCTTCTTACCCAGAGTCCTAGACTCTACATCTTTCAGTGACATCTGAAAGGGGGACAACTTCATTCATCTGTCCTGGGGGACAACTGAGCAAGCTACAGTGTTTAGGGGGTAGTGGGTGATGGTGGCCTGATCTTGTAAGTCCTCGGGTATCAATTACTGAAGTGAAAGGTTTTGTTCTCCCTCTTTGTTTCGATCAATTGTTGATAAATAGCTCAGTGCTTGTGATGGATGTTGTGATCAGAAGTTTGAACTTACCCTGGGCCTGTCAAATTTGATGTATATCAGTTGTCTGCACTAATTTATACAAATGCTTTGCAGCACTTGAAGAAATCAAAACCTTGGAAGCACAAAAGTTTGACCAAAAAGGACCAACTTTTCTCTCTTGTCCCTGGAGACCTTGTGTTATGGTCACTACCACATCTGGTTGGTAGTGTGGCCATGAGTATAACCTGGTCTCCCATGGCTTTGTCTTCATTAGAACTGCTGCTTTCCTTTCCCAGGCTGGCGCTTCAGCCAGTCTAGAAACAAATAAAAAAGCAACTCTCACCGAATTCCTCAAATAAAACCATTTTGTGGCTTAGCCTATTTATAGCAAGATGAGTGAAGGCAGCTCTCAGTCAGAGGGACATCGGGAGGTTAATATGTGTACAGCTGGTTTGGCCAATTGATTTCTGTGACCATTAAATTCCACTTCTGAAAGCCTTGCATACACATTTCAGTTGATCTCTCTTGGATGGCGGCGTGCTCGGAACGATGCTCAAACCTTTGCTTTTTCTGCTTTAGAGGCAATAAGACGTCGCTGGTGAAAGGTGCGGGAGATAAACCCAGCAAGGTTTTGTTAGTTGTTTTATTTTCTCTCTCTTTCCTTGTTGTTTTTGCATTTTAATTGGCTGGCAACTCTCACCACCCCCCCTCCACCCCCTCCCCGTCCAGTCCTCCTTTAGCTGGGTATGTAATTCCATACACAATACGCGCACGCTGAGGTGTGGTTTCAAGGTCTTAGCGTGTTTAGCAAATATTTCAGACGAAACGATCTGTTCAGCTGTTACATTGATTGCCAAGATTACAGCACGACAACAAACATTATTTGGGGGATCGGAGACGAAATTACAGCCCACTCTCTCCGGCGTCTGCGGCGAGGAGCAGATGCACCGTTAATTTTGTGCTGCAATGTCCATTACCCGGCGCGGCGGCAGGGCCAGGCATTAGCATTGCAGCCAGCCGTGCCTGACGGGGCTGCTGCCGAGGCTCTAAACCCCGCTGCTCGCTGGAAGGATCCAGTTTTTTCACTCCCCAGTGCTGTGGTGGAGGAGGCCAAAGCAGAGCAGGTGGTAGAGGTTGGCAGAGTCACGTTGAATGGCTGGGATGAGGAAAGTGGTGCTTGAAACGGCGACAGATCCCTGGGTTTCTCTGTGGAGAGTGGGATGGTGGCGCTGGCTGTGGTGCAGGTTGGGTTTTTTCTGTGAGTAGCTCATCTCGGATTGACTGAACAGCTCCATGGTGATAAACCTGTTTATTTTGGAAGGAGTAGTGATGGGTAAATGGAATGTCCTCTCTTGGTAAGCTGGCATAGGGTCCCCTGTGGGCATGACGCTGGGGCAGAGCTGTGTTAGTCTGAGACTTGAAATTCTGCTTGAACCCAGATGCATTGGCTTGTAGATTGGGTGGAGGAGTTGGCCTTGGGTTTGTGATCTGTCTCCACCCTTGCAGGATGTGCAGATGCTGCTGGCATGAAAAGCCTGACTTTGAGAGCTGAGCTGGAAACAGAGCATAGCTACCAAAGGGAGTGGAAACCTGGGCCATGCAAACCAGCCTGCCTCAGTTTCCCCATCTGTACAAAAGGGTGTATCCTGCAACTGTGCGAGGACACTTGTGAACATTATGCTGGTGCATTGTGTGGTGTCCGTGACACTAGGGTGTTGTGCTAACATCCAGGGAGGCACCAACAGCAAGGGCAAGGAGAAGGCAGCAGGGCTCTGCCCCATCATCTCCTCCCTGTGGAGTGGCAGCAGGATGTGCAGATGAGCCCGCTGTGGAGGAGGTGAGGATGGTTTCCTTCAGGGACTCCCAGTCTGACCCCTGTGCTGTCCTTCCCAACGGCTCTCACTGCAGTGCCTCCCCTGAATACACACTTTTCACCTCTCATATGGAAAGAGTAAAATATCTCCTGTAACACATGAAGCTGCCGCCTGCAGAATGAGGTCACTGCACTTGATCTCATTATGAATGTGAGGGGGTTTTTTTATGCTTGGAAGTTGAGTATCAAGTGTGTAGAGGCCACAGAGGAGGTAAGAGAAATACGCAGCCTACCTTGAAGTTTGGGACGGGGCTTTGCAGTCCCAAGGCCAAGGCTGGTTAGGGAATCTCTGACCTTGAACGCTCTGCTCTGATCCTGCCTGATGCTCTTGGGAGATTTCTAGCAGAGAGAAGCAGCCCAGCTAGAAAAATCAACTGTTTGAGGTTTCTGCTTCTGTTCTGATGCAAGCAACGGGGTCACACTTCTTATTAAAGTTACATTTATTGGTAGCTCTTCAGGAGCTGCTATGGAGTTAATAAGTGGTTAGCAGATGTTAGAAGCATATTGCAGATATTAGTAGTGGATTGGTATCAATCCATCAGTAGTGGGGATGACGATACTGGTGGCAACACTTACTGGTTATAAGCTGATCACTGACTCATTGGCCGAGGAGTCAGCAATCCATTAGCTGCTAAGTATTTGCCTCTATTACGCCTTGTTTAAGTCCATTAACCAACAGAGAGCCCCTCTCTGGGAAGTTTGGCCTGAAATAGCCTGAAGTACTCCAACCTCTCAGCATCGATGCCAAAATCTTAGGTAGCAACTAATTTGTAAATCTGATTCATGCTTTTGCCTTGGATCCCTCTCAGAGCTCCCTCCTCAGCCCCTCTCTCCCATTTGTTATCTTTGTCCTAAGAGTGAGAGAGGTGCAGAAGGGAGGTGATCAGAGGGGGGGAAGAGGTTGGAGTGAGATAAAATATTAAATTTCTGCATGTTTTAGGCTAAGTGACAGCGAGAGAGCAGGAACGAATCGGGGGGCCAATATTGCCACTTGAAACAGCTTTCTCCTCTAAATGTCACTGTGTAAAAATAAAACTGGAGGGAAAGGGAAAAGCCAAACAGCGAGAGGGACACATCACAGCCCCGTGTCTTGCTAAATGACACGCACCAAATGCTAGAACAGTTTCAGTACCTTTTATAGGAGCTGCTCCCATCGCGGCGAAGTTAATGAGTATCCAGTTTTCACTGCCTGCTGGGTAATGTCAGGTCTAAAATACAGCAAAGCCTGTCTGAGGCAGCCGCTCAAGGGAGCAACAAATACTGGTTGCTGGCAGAGACAGCTCGGAATTGCTCTCCACGGCCCCCGTCTTCTGCTGTGACCAAGGAGGCTCGTCTGAACGGGGAAGGATGACAAAAGCGGCCTGGAGCTGCATCCTCCCTTAGCCGAGGAGGTTTGTCTGCCTTTGGCTGCTTGCCTCTGGCTCTTTCCCCACCCTAGCTGGAGGTTGGTGAAGGAGTGTCCCTTCCTGGTTTTCTTCTCTGTCGGGAAAGGTCTTTCAGCATTTGAACAGTTTGTTTCAGCCTTGCTTTGGGGTTTGCAGCAGGGTAGGAAGCCAGGAGAAAAAAAACCCTGTTGTGGAATTACAGGCCCCAGTACTGACATTTCTGATTTTAGCTCCCACCAAGCTGACCTGCGTGGCTTGGTCTCTAGTTAAAATTTCTCCTCTGTTGTTAGTCGTACCTTTGATTAAGCCATTCACCTGGAGATGAGCTGGCATGACCTGTGTGGTCCCAGGGCATGTCTACAGCTCACACTGCAGCTCCCTACCAACCCTCCTGAATCACTGATGACTGTGGGTTTTAATTACCTGTGCTATGACTGTTTGGGATGCATTTGGGAAATTATCAGTTGCTTGCAGCTTAGTGAACGTGTGATGAGTTGTAGGTCAGTCCTTCTCCTTCTCACCTCATGGAGAAGCCCATGTTGGGCTTGAACTCAGCTTCTGGGCAAGGAACATCTTCCTCTGGTCTGGCTGCATTTCTGCTGAATAATGGAGTTGATGGGGGAGCGTGGGTGGGTGTCATGTCTCCTGTTACCATGGCATCTAAGTGCTTCTGCAACTCGTGTCGCCGTGAAACGGGTCCACATTGATATTCCTGGGAGCCAGATGGGAAACTGAGGTGTGGAGAACTTGCGAGCTGATTTGGGCTTAGTGGTGATGTCACTCTTTTGGGAACATGGACTCTGAGTGAAAACCACCGCTCTTAAATGAGGGGCTGGGAAGATCTGGGTGCTCGTGGGGAACATAAAACCCAGGACCATGCTCTTCCAGTCTGGAATCTGCACCATCATTCGGCTAGGACATATTTCAGAGGTGGTTTGATGGTTGCACTGGTTCCTAATAATCACAGTGGCCTCCTCTGGCTTTTTGAGCCATGTCCTGTCTCTTGAGTTTACTTTCATTTGTTTATTTATTTATTTTGATAATCTCCACTTCACAGAAGGGATCTGCAGCTCAGGAATTAGTGGCCTGTCAAGGCAATTTCTCACCCTCTTCACCCGGGGCCCCTGGTTGGTTTACTTCAGGGATACTTTAAAAAAGAATTGTTTGGAGCCCATAATTCATTTAGTACCCACTTCAAAACATTCGTGTATGACTTTGACTCCTTTGAGTTTTCCAAAGTCTTAGCCAGTTGACATTTACTGGAATTATTTTGTCCCTAATTATACCTCTCTTTTTGATGAAAGAGAATTAAGGCGTAATCAACATCCCCAAAGTGTCTGAAGTCAGACAATTGCAGAATGTGTTAGTTCCCAGCAATATATATATATGATTAAGATAGCTTTTTTCTTTTTCATCTTCTAGTTTCTTTCTACAAAGCTCATTGTATGTTTTATTTTAGCATTTTGTATACGTTCTGTCTGTTTCTGGTGTCTGGAATGAGCAGGGGATGTTTATATTGAATTTCATGCTCACTTATGCCCAGGGATAGTTTTTGCTTAACTGTCTGACATAGGTTTAAGAACCATGGATGGTTACATATTGTGTTTCCAATTTCAGTTGTGGGTTGTTTTGTTTTTTTAAAAAAAAATTATTATTATTTTAAACCATTTCCAGGCACTGTAGCATGTCACCAGTTTATTGCACAGACGTTATTTAAAATACCCGTGTCTTGTTAAAAATAATAAAGGTTTAAAGTGTTATTGTTGGAGAATCTTCAGCTGGTAATGACCTTTCTACTTCTGCCGAGCAGTCAGGTGAAGGAAAGATGTGCTTGTACTTTATTAGAAGAGGAGCCTAAGTAAGCCATGCTTACCAATGTCAAATTGCTCGTGGGCTGTTTGACCTCCTATTTACTCCTAATTCCTTCAAGCTGTTGGTGAGAGCTACACTAAATCAACCTGTCGTTTGATCTCGCCTTTTGCCACCGTCACTGGAAGGCTTTATACTTATGAGCATCAGAGAGGAGCTGTGCAAAACTCCTGAAGAGCACATTAGAGTTTACAAAGTGTGTAGGAAGTTGTTCGGGGCTATAAATGGTACAAATTACAGCGTAATGGCAGTGGGAGAGGAGACAAGCTGGTGTCTAGCCTGAGCTCCTCTTGCAGGAGCAGCAAGGGAAAACATGGACTTTCAGGGGAGATTTCACCTGGTGGGGGATTCCACAGTTATTGGTACTCTGTGTTTTCAACACCGATTAGGCGTTTACAGGATTTATTCTTTTCTTTAACTGCTGGAGCTGCAAAATCAAGCTGCATTCACCCTGCTTCTTAGCTCCATCACTAATAATAAAGATCCTTCAAGGGGAGTTGAGTTGACAGTTGTGCTGAGGACGGTCGTCGCCGGCACCAAGAGCGAGAACGTGTGATTGTTTGGTGTGAACCATTGTGCTGCCATCTCGCTGCTTGTTCAAAGCCTCTTAAAATGCTGCTCAGTTGTTCAGCTTCTCAATATCTCTGCTGGGGAGCTGGCGTTGGAGGTGTCCTGCAGTGGGAGGAACAGAGGCAGAGGGAGGATGAGAAGGGAGATGGAAAACAAAGCGGCGATCCTCCGCTTCCTGCATCCCAGTGGGGTGTGGGAGGCTTGCTCCTTTGGAGAGCTGGTCCCTAGGAGGCTTGATCCATAGCTCTGGGGTGGGAACTGTGTCAGTGTTTACTGATATAGGTGTATATAAAACCACTGCAGAAGGCACAGCCATAACAGGTCCCTTCAGGAGGTATTTATGGTCAGGTTCTGCTCTATTGTCATTCCCATTCCTCTTCCTGCCCGTGAGGAGCGTTTTGCAGATGCAGTTCTCTGAGCCATCTGTCCTTGCACAACAACCCAGGGAGCAGCTGGTTCAGCCTGGCTGGTCACTTAGCTGGCCATGGTCACTCAGGTGGACTTTGGGTGCAGAGTTGCTCGCTAGAGAGGAGAAAAAGAAATACTTTTGGAAGCCTGGAGACCTTTGCATGCAATGTCTGCTTGTTTTGCAGCATCAAGGGACCAAGAAAAGACAGAGTTGCACTACAAGATAAGGCTGGGAAGAATAATTCCTGACCATTGTGGAGATAAGCAAGGTGTAAAATTGGGTCCATAGTTAAGTCTGAGGGAGAATTGCTTTCCAGGGAGAAGGGCACGCTCTGGCCTGCACCTGCTGAAGTGCTGCTGTGTCTCCTAATTGGCCTGTTAAAGCTTTAGGGAGCAAAAACCCTGGTAATGACCTTCCTTGAAAGAGAGCTGGAGAGAAGTGGGGAGATGTGGAAGCATTTCAGCAATCTGTGACCTAGTGCTTAGCAGCGGGCGCTGGGCCGTGGGGAAGATGAGGAACGATATCTGTCTCCAAAGAGATAGTGGCGTTGTGAAAACACAGCGAGGTAAATCAGTGCTCCCCAAGCAGAGCCAGCCCCTATAAATCACTGGTAATATCTCAGCCTGTGCTGAGCACACGTCTGAGGCACTGTACACGGCTCCAGCCACCGTGATACAAAGAAGGAAATTACAGAATAAGAGAAGGTGAGAATCAGGGCAGCAGGACCAGAGCTCTGTGAGTATCGGTGGGTTGGTTTTTTTTCATAGCACTTCTGAACAATTGGGGTCAGATTGTTTTGGATTTTTTTCCTATAAAATCAAAATAACACCCAAAATGAAATATAAGGCAGTGGGGAAAAAAACCAAACCAAAACAACCCAAAGCATGTTTTTAACAAATCATGTCCTCCTTCAAGCATGGTTTGTGTTTTTCTGGAATCCAAAACCTGTTCAGTGGGATTGGCATAAATTCACTCAGAGTTTCAACAGAGCTGGGTGAAGATTCCCGGTGAAGCCAGTTCTCACTGGCCTGGACTTCAAACTATGCTGGAAAAAGGGCTGGATGGAGGATGAAAGGAACCCAAACCTTTTTCTCTGTCAGATGAAAAGAGAGTGGAGTTGCTGGATGCTGTAGCAGAGGAGAGCAGGGCTGGCTGCTGCTTGCATGGGAGCAGCATCTTCAGAGGAGAAGCTTCTTTGGGCTGTAAGGTCAGGCAAGGCAAGGGGAAGGCAGCTACCAGCAGTTGGTTTGATGCAAGTAGCTGGTCGTGACTTCAGCAGTTCTTAGGAGGACTGGCCACTGGGGTACTGCACAGGGCAGCATCATTCCTTTGGCCATGATTAACCTGGCTATGCAGAAAAACCCCAACCCCACAGGCTTGGGATGTGAGGGACTGCACCTAACAGCGAAGGTGGGAAATGGAATATTGTTATCATAAGACTCCTTTATTGATGCTCTGCAACGACCTTGCTGGGGCACAGTTGAGCACCTCGTCATCTGTCCTGCTCTTATGGGAGGTGTCAGTGGCATTCAGAGTGCCGGGTTGCGAGGTGCTCTTCATCTCAGTGCCATCAGCACCACACGCTGCAGCCGTGCAGTCATGATGGGCTTGTTCCCAAGGGCCTTGAATATCTCTGAAACCCTCTTCGTGACTTGCTATTTTAAGAGTTGCATTTATAAGGGGAAAAAAAAAATAAATAAAAAAATAGACAGTCGCAGTAGACCAACAATGTCTTTCCTATCAACAGCAGATAGTTCTGAGATAAAACACTCTTTCTCCCTCCTTCTGCTGGTGCCATGCAAGGGAAGAAATCCTCTTGATTCATGGGCTGAGAGTCGCTGTTGTCTCCAAAGCCTACTAATCACTGGTGTTAACAGAGCCAACTGGGGAAGTGGGTCAGAGCTCGGCCTGAGTTAGAAGGAGTGGGTGTCACTGGGAAGAGAAATGAGTGGAAAGCTCAGAGATGATGTTGGGGGGGGGGGGATTTCTGCAGTCAGAGGCTGGGAGAGAGCTGAGAGGAGGAAGGCTGTGGTATCTCCACAACAGATATGAGCAAACATCTTGTGCCGTTGTAAATGGGTGAAATTGAATTGCTTGCTTGCTTGTAAATTTAAAAAGATAGCATGTTTCTATCAATAACTGGAGGCTTAAATAATAGACTTTGGTCTGACTACCAATCTCCTTTCCCCATTTAGGGAGAAAGTCTCTTAGAGCAGCGGGGAAAGTCTCCACGCAACAGCTTGTAGCTCTATCTATCACATACCTTATCAGTGGGTGTACTACAAGTTGTTCTACCAAGTCATCATCTTTTTCTTTGTCTCTTCATCCTCTCCTGTACTTTAATTTGCGGCTTCTATAATGCTCCTTACAGGCAGGCAACAAGAAGGCTCAGCCCAAACCATTACTCGCCTTCAACCATTGGGGAGGAGCTGGAGGCAAACCATGAGTGGTTGTGCACGTAGAGAATGAACAGGATCCATGCCTGTGTACATCCCAACGTGGCTGCAGGACTTTCTGGGGTCTAGAAAGATCCAAGTCATTCTCTTTTCAACTACTTCTGCATCTAAAAGTGCTCAGTAGCATCCCCAGCATTTTACCTTGCCGGATACTCTATGTCCCATCATCAGCTTTCTCCTGCTTTTCTGGGGAAGTCACATTCAATTCAGGACCATTGTGGTGCTGGTTGAACTGGGATCCCAACTGGGAGTTCTGCCTCCTCAGTTGAGCCTCTTTGTGCCCCCGCTGGCCACCCTATTAAAAAAAGCACGGATTGAGAATTAGTGCAGCACAGTGGAAGGGACAGGCAAAACAAGTCCGAGGCTCCAAACAACAAATTATTCTTGAATCAAACATCTCATTAATGGCTGCAGTGTCGCCACTCTGCTTTGCATAATTAAGTTTCATGGGGCGTTACAATTAACAGTTGTGCCGCGACGTAGGTAGGAACAATCTCCCGTTTATTTACCCTGGCTGTATCTGAAAGTGCTGTGTGGTGAATAAGACGCATTTACAAGTAGATTAGGGTGCATTCTGGGTCATAAATTGAGTAAGGCTGTAATTGCTTTCCAACAAAGGAGAGCTGCAAATAAGACAGGCCGCCTCTCTTTTTTTTTTTCATCCCCCCCACACCCCCCTGCCCCTGAAACCCCTTTTTTCCTGTTGATGTGTGTCTGAAAATTCTCATCCCCGGCTAAATAACACAGTTATGGCGTTGAAAACCTTGTAGAAGCTTTTTCAACTTGACAGCTTCTACTCTGTAATATTTCAAGGCATATTTTTTTTTATTCCCCCCTTCTTCTTCTGCTGCTGCTTCTTCCTTCTCGAGACTCCGCTGCAGAGACTTGTTTTAAAAGCGCATATTATGGCTTTGTACATTATCAGTCAAATATCCGCATGTGCATCCATGGTGGGGAGGGGGGTAGAGGGGAGATGCTTGGGTTTCAGGCACTTGGAATTAACTGGGAAAGAAGCCAAAATGTCATTAGAAGCACTCGGATACGGCAGAATGCAAACCACCTCCAGTCTATATTCAGCTACGAAGGCAGGCCCAGGAATTAAACATTTATCAAGGCAGGGGGGATTAAAGCCTGACCACAAATACTCTTCTCCATGAAGGGCTTTCCCTGCGAGGAAGGAAGGATCCACAGAGTTAGCAATGCCGTTTGCATGCTGTTGAGGAGCAAGAGAAGCTCTCACTGCTTGGAAACTCTCTAGGCCAAATGAGCTTTTCTTGCTTCAAATATTTCTTAATCGTAGTTTCTTATAGGATTATGAAGAGGCTGGTGGAGAATGTTAAAAAAAGCGGGGTGTTTCTTTTTTTTTTTGCCAGCCTCATGAATATTTCTCAGGTGGTTGGTAAGACTTGGAGCTGGAGTAGCTCAGAAGGTAGAGAAAAATTCGGCTCCCAACCAGTTCTGCTCCTTGTTATACACTTAAGGAAAAGCTGCCATTTCCTGCTAAAAACCCATTTGTCTTGCAAATTTCTATAATGAGCAGATTTTGGAATAAATACCATGTAATCCGCAGTGACAGTTCTCTCATTTCTTTTTTATTAGTTCAATCTTCTCAGCATCTGAAACACGTAGCAGCGGAGTCTCAGAAGAGGTTTAGGCAGCTCGGTGGGAGTTTTGTTTTTTTTTTAACACCTTGGCACACAACTCTGCCAATTGCTCTCCCCTTGCATCCCTCCCCTTGCCTTTACCTCCCGTTTATTTATTCAATTGTATGTTTTAGCAGCATCTGTCCATAGCCCCAGGCACCCTTTAAGTAATTTAGAGTACAGGCAGCCGTGCATTCGTGAGACATGTCCCGTCATGTCATTCTCAATTCCTGCTACAGCCCTTTGGAGCAACAGCTGGATGGGCACAGCTGCCCTCTCACTCCATTTTCTGTCCCCAGGTGCCTGGGGAAAAGAATGGAAGGGCTTCCCATGTATCTCAGTTGAATATCTTAATATTTATTGTGTCTATGAGGAGATTTTTTGATGGGGATGGGGCAAGGGTGGAATTTCTCTTTGTCCTACACAAGGTCAAAGAGGTTTTCTGGAAAATAAAAGATGAAAAGCCTGCTGTGTTTGTCCCATGTCTTAGGGGAAAAAGAAAAATCAAAAACAAAACTTAATAAAAAAGCAGGGAAGAGCTTTCTGGGTTGATTGAAGTTTTGGGATGGGAAGAGGTGGCTCTTGCTGTTGAAGCTGCATCTTCCTGTTCTGCAGGGGGGTGGAAAAAGCAGCAAATGAGTCTGTAAGAAATAAATAAGAACTCTGTGACCATGTGCCATTCAGGCTGACCTTTACCAAAGTGTACTTAAAACTTGAGATTTTACCTTTGTGTTTCCTCTGGTCTACAAGTGAATTACAAATTCCATTGCTTTTAAAATGCCTAGTGTTATAATACTTGGTGAACTTTAACTTGTATTCTTTCTTTTTCCTTCTAGGTAAGTGGCATTTGCTTAATATTGAACTACTTGGAGGTCCAGAGTGGGGGTTGTAAAACATCCTTCCCCAGATGGAGGTTCTGTGAAAGGTAAACCCAAATCTTTTCATTGTTTTTTTCCCCAACATGAGCTGTTTTCTGCTGTTGCTGCTGTGGGGAAGGGTGTGAAGGGGCAAAAGTTTTGTTTACAGTTCACTGTTTTGAGGAGCTGAGTTGTGATTTGCAGGGGCAGTGCTACCCATCCTTCTGTGTGGGGTTGAGCATCACCATGTGGGCAAGTGGAGGGTCAAAATCCCCTGGAAAGGTGATGCTGAGATGCTCTGTGCTCAACCCAGACATGGTTTTCAGCAACATTGCAAACTGTCATGGAACATGATGCCATTATTTCAATGTGGGGGGGGTTTGTCTGTGCCTTTGCTCTGCACTTGGTGGGTTCTCTGGCAAGGCACCAGGTGGATTTTTGCAAAGCTTCAGAGTTGTGTTTCCAGGAAAATGATGCTTAAACTCCCTCTCACCTCCCTCTGACCTTTTAAAGCATGGTCCCTGACTCTGCAAAACCAACTATCATGTGCATAGCTTTCAGATATTTCCATTGTACAGTGATTTTCCCAATCAATAGCAGTTCAGAGCGGTTCCCTCCCTCGAGCCTTTTTACCCCCAACCCCCAGATGAGCTGGTATTTCCTCGGCTCAAATCACACCCCTTGTTTCATCCAGAGCCTGGGCAAGGTGTCTGCATCCCCAGTGAGCTCAGGAGTGACGTGCTGAGCAAGGTTCCTTCGTGTCATGTCACTCTGGGAGGCTCATTCCCAGCGTGTCACTTTTTCTGAGGTCGGTGTATTATCTCGCCCCGGCAGATGCAGCAAGGTAGAAATACAAGGCTATTTGCAATGCAGTTTATTAAGACGTGTTTTCGAGGCAGTTTGAGGGAGCACTGGCTGGAAATGTTAATCATCATCTCCAACAATGTATTGACCTGCCTTCTGCCTTACCCTGCTGCCTCGGGGCAGCGGGCTGGGCTATCACTGTGCTTCAGCCTGTGCCTTTCCTGGCACGGAGCAGAACACCGCTGGCAGGGGGAGGAGAAACTTTTTTTTTTGCAGCTCGTGGGTGGGGAAGGCAGAGGAAAATAAGGTTTTCTTTCTTATGTTATTTTACTTTCTGTCCATTTGTGTTTCACCTGGTGGTTGTCTCACTGGGAGGAGGGAGTAATCTGAATTCTGTGGAAACAAATGATGCTGCTTGATGACTGTGCTGCTTTCTCCTGCTCCTCCGGTGAAGGTGGCATTATTTTTCCCCTTTTGTTTTAGACTTCTGTGAACCAAAAGGGCTTGAGGATTTTAATGGTCTATCTCCAAGATTGAGAGGCCCTTTATATGTCAAGCCACAATCCCATCCTGGGTTGTACTGGCCTCTGTTTGATTTTATGAAGCTTATTTTGGATAGATGGTATTTTTATAGCTCCTGCCTTGCTTCACCGATGGCCATATTGATGTAGCGCTACAGGACAGGGCTAATAAATAGTTTATAAAACTGTAGGTTCATTCTCCCAAGTGATCTACAGCTGCATCTGAGCAGACTGCAAATCACTGTCCCAGTGATGCCAAGCCTCTGTACTGCCACTGCCCCGGGCAGAAGGGAGGAAAAAAACCAAAGCAAACCTTTCTCCGGTGATGAACTTTCCCTCAAGGTGACGTTTTGCCCCAGCAGTGGATCATGGAACGGCCAGCTCGGTTAGAGCAGCATTGCTGCTGTGCCTGTGCCAGTGCTTTGGAGAGCTTTTTTTCTTAGGCTACCTGCCTGTCACAGCAGTGTCACGATATCAGTAACAAAGGCTAATGTTGCTGACAGCACCTTCTGTCTTGGGTGGATGAAGTGGTGCTGAGCGATGGGTATTTAAAGTGCAGCGCCAGGGGCAAGAAGTCCCTTGCTCACTGCTGCAAAGTCTCTGTACTCTGATTCTGTGTTGGGTGAAGTATTGCAAGGACCTTCTAGGTACAGACCTGCTGTGGGCTTCCCACTCTTGGGGGATCAAGATCTCACCCAGCATGGCACCCTTCTTGAGCTGCATCTCTCCACGTCATTGTGCCACCCTTCCCTGCACCCGCTGTCCACACCCCGCTAGCGTTTGGCAAATGAAGAATTATTAAAGGCATATTTTTTTTTTCCTGCCGTGCTCAGCTACCACGTTGTCCTTTTCTTTGGAAAGGAAATGCAGTTGGGGAGACATATGGAGGTGCTTGTTCTTCTTGTTGCCATGGGTATGTCTGCAGTGTCCTCAGACATGCGGCTCTCGGAGCCCAGTTTTGGCTTGGTCCCTTCAGCTCCGTCGCTGCTGCATGATTACTACGGGTGTTAAGTCCATATTGCTGGTGCATTCCCTCTCCAGTAGGCATTTTATACTCTTTTTAGGATATTTTTCCTTGTCTGCTGTATGAAGTGAAGGTTAATTTGGCTATTACTACACAATTACTATTGCTGTGTTGTTATTACAAGGACTTACTACAGTCGCTGCAGTGAAGGATGCGTTTTTAGGGACATCTTTGACTCAAAGCAGGAGTTTCAACACTTAAGTTCTGTTCTATCCTGTGTAAGCTTAAAGCACCCAAAACCTCGGAAAAGATGGGTGTGGGGTGTGGGAATGGCTAGGCAAGAACCAGAGCAACTGTGCAGAAATGCTGCATCCAAAACTGGGACCTCCTGAAGGACCTCTTGAAGTGAGCCTCGGGCTCTTGTCTATAGGGGATGAGTGGGTGATACTGGTACAGCTACATCACAAGTGTATGTCGTGTTTGACACCAGCTTGCACAAGGAAAGGTGGGAAAAGACCCATAGGGGCTGTCGTGTCTTTTCAGTTGTTCCCTGAACCAGCCTAGGACAAATTGGTGTGTTGGCGTAGAAAACCTCAGGCAGTCCCTACTTGTTTTGTTCCTTGTGATAACTACCTTCTGGGTGAATTTAAAAGACTTCAGGCTCCAGATCACTCAGCTGAATGTTTTCTTCTTTAGTAGTTGCACATGAAAGAGAAGTGCAGCCCTTCTTTCAGCCTTGCAGTAGAGTTCAGTGAGAAAGAGATTTGGAGTCGATGCATTTATTACTAGCATTAGGGCAGAGGAATGTGCACGGGTACATTGCCAGCTCCATGCTTTTAAAGTGGCATCCCCCCCCCACCCTGATTTCAATTGCTCTCGGGCTTTCTGTGCTGATATGGGAAAGTCCCCAGCGTGGGATGATGAGATCAAGTGCACATTGGTAGCAAATGCGATTTGTAAAGGGTTGGTTGTATAAATGACGTTGTGTATAAAAGAAATGTTGCAACACAACCATACTAATGCAGCCATGTGACACCAATTTAATGCATTTTCCCCATTAAGCTGCTTGTTCAAGACATCTTTCGACCATTTTGAGTGCAGCAGTGGTGTGTAAGGCCTCTATTTTCCGAGTATTACTCATTTTGCAGCTAGCAGATGTCAGTGTCTATTTGTCCCTTATGGAAAAGTCCCTGTAAAGTTCAATAGGGATTAAATTTGTCAGGCTTTATAGAAACATAACAGGATTCTATGGAAATTACCCTGCAATCCTATAGAATGTAATAGATAATCTCGTCGTCTCTGGTGGTATTTTAACTCTTGCATAATTGTGGACCAGAATAGAAAATCTCCATTAAATTCAACAAGATGGTTCAAAAAATCCTATAGGAAAATCATCATTTTCTATTAAAATCAGTAGGACTTTTTCATCGGCACGTCGGTATTCATTGGGAGGTTTTATTCATTTGCCAATCCTACTAAAAAGTGTTTTGTCAGGAGGCTGATACTTGCTTTGTTCTAGGGAACAGTGATTTGTGCATAAATGATGCTTATGTCCAATGCTCATATAATTTATAGCGAGGCACTAAATTCCCTTTCAGAGTAACTGGAGCAGGATGAGGCTTTAAACCCTGCAAGGAAGGGAAAAAATGATGCTCCTGGTGCTTTGGAGAAGGGGTACCCCTGCAAAGAGTCCTCAACCTACTGCTGTCAGGTCGCACAGGTTGTCAGCAGCCGAGTGGCAGACCCCAGGCAGGGTGTTGGTGCACCGGGGTGTGCCACGGACGTGAGTTCTTCCCTGTCATCTCTCCAGCTCCGGCGCCGCTTATCTGAGGCGTTCAGCCCAGGATGCTGCAAATTAATGTTGGATTGAAGCTCTGTTTCTGTTCAACTGCCCGTGGCTGGTTTGAATGGCTCTGCTGCTTCTCGCATCTGCAAGTCTGGCTTTTTATGGTGTGGCCTGGGCAGTTGTGGAGAGTCGGCTCTGCTGAAATCCAGGGCTTTGCTCTCAGAGGTCGCCGCCTCTGCTGTGTTGCTGGCGGAGCTCAGCCAAGGTGCAGGCTGGAGCAGTTAATATTGGAGAGAAGGCTCTGCTTGGCTGAGGAGGGGGGTGAAAAGACACCCCTGAAAGGATCATCTTCCTTTCCTCATCTTTGGAAGGTGCTGCCGTGCATTTTGATGAAGGCAAAGCACCCAAGCTTCAGCAAAATGCTTCCTGTGGATCATCTGCTGCGTCCAGGTGGCATCTCGGGGCACCGCTTGAGCCCCGTGCCCTACAAAGAGGGAGCATGCCCACAGGTGGGGACGTGGGCAGGGTGGGTGGATTGGGGAGCAGGTAGAGCTGTGCCCATCACCGTCAGCTCTCGGGGGCTGATTCAGAGAGGGGAGCGCCCGTCTCCGCAGCAGACTGACATGGCAGCGCGATTGCTCTTTTCACGGTCCGATGTGTAGGAGGATGAGTCATCTTGGAGAAAGGAATTACTAACTCCTCAGGGGGTATTTACGAAGGATAATTTCAGCAAAGGAAGGTTACTTTATTTTGGCAAGGCACAGTGAGGAGGACTTTCTTAAAAGGATGGTAAATCAACTTGTCAGCTGAACACTGGCCACCTCGGTGCTGTTGTGGAGAGGGGTTGGGACAGGATCCTGCTCTGTGGTTGTGCTGACCAGTGTCTATCTGCCCTCAGCAAAGCACCACTAGCCACTTGCAGGTCTGAGCTTTGTTCTGTGTGCCTGAGTCTGAACTTAAAACCCAGTATGCACATAGGAAGAGTCTGGGGCAGGTGCTGTATGTGAAATGCAGGGCACAGATACATCCCTCCCTGTGACAGCAACAGGTCAGGGAGAAAAGTTTGCATAGCAGAGATGGGATCAGCTGGTAAAGATGAGAAGGTTCACAGCTCGGAGAAATGTAATGCCACACGGTAAAGGTCAGGATGTGCCTTTTGATGGGGTGGTGAGTAGAGACAAAAAGCCAGGTCCAGTTTTAAGTCCCCGCCTTCCTTTGCACCTCCCTTGTACAAACGGCCGGGAAGCGAAGACTATCAAAACCAATTGACACAACTTCTAGAACGGTCTCATTTACTGGCGAATAGAAATGTGTGTAAATCTGGCATTAAACATGAGTTTACACTGCTCCCCTTCTTGGGAGAGCAGTGATTGACGGCGCTGTGTAAATGACATGAGGACGCCGGTAGAAGCCGGGAAACATTTACCCTTCTGAGATACGTGTGTACATTGGAGAATTGCCTGGCCCCGCCGTGAGCTTCAGCACATCTGGAGGGATCACTTCTTGCACAGTTCCTTGCCGTGATGTGCTGTTAATACCTTTGTGTGGGAGAGGCAGTCCACGGAGGAGCATCCCTGTCTTGAGCAAATGGTATTGGGTGCTGCTTCCCTCCTAGAAGGTACTGGAGCAAAAGCTCTGGCAGCAGCAGGTTTTCAAGCTGCAGGAGCTGGGAGGCTGCAAAGGTTGTGTAGGGGCTGGTTTCTCTTGCTGCACCCACCAGCCAGCTAGTCCGAGCGGAAAGCCAATAACAGCCATTTGAGATTAAATTCTGAGCACTTGAGTAATCTAAAGCCAGCGAGGAGCCGGTGTCTCAGCAGTCAGTCGAATGGTCTGGGCTGTCATCTTATTAGAGGGAGAGAGAAACTTTGATTTAACCCGAGACCCTTAATTTTCAAACAAGGAGGCGAAGTGATAATGTTTCCTGACTCCCACTGGCTGTTACCATTTCACGAAATCTTCAGCTTCTGAAGTTGGTGTCTGTCTTCAGGGTTTGGACTTCTCAGGCAATTTTCTTTGACGAGAGGCTCCGTACAAATCAATTAATGGAAGTAGGGGTGGCGAGCAAGAGGCTGCGTGGGTGTGCGCGGGGGGGAAAGTGCTGGAGCAAACTCCCTGGGATTAAAGACAAAAGAGTTGCCATTAGCCCTGTCTGTAGAAAACGGTATAGGGAGGAGAAAATGAAAAAAACCCACCAACAAAACCCCAACAAAACCAGCAGAATGGGATAGAAAACCCTGCTGAAGTTCCTCTCAGCTGTGGTGATGTTTCACAGCTCTACATCACCTCTGCAGAGGTCTGGGTTTAACTCCATGTTCCCGGTGCCCCGGTAGCACCTCTGTCCCCATCTGGTCCTCAAGGTCCACGTTGTTCAACTGCTGCTGTTGAAATGTTAACTTGATCACCTCCTTCCGAATTAATTGCGAGCTTAAATACTGCCGTGGCCTTTCTCTCTGCTCCTCAGCGAGTGAAGTCAAGGTTTTCATCAGGAAGATGTCTTTCCGAAGAGGGGGGGTTGGAGTTGTTCTTTTTCCCCCTGGAATCCATTTTCCTTTTAATTTCTTCACACGGCGCTCCTCGCCAACCATCAGAATCAGCCACGGGCCTTTTATTTATTGACCTGTACTTGTACTTATTTGATTGCAAATTCCCACTTCCCATCTGAGGGTGCTTTTTGGCAGGGGGGGAGGATGCAAGCTTTAAAAAGAACCCCCGGTATCCTCTCCTCTCCACTCTTTTTTTTTTTCCCTGGTTCTTGTGAGCAGAGAGGGCAGCCAGCGGAGAGGTGTGAATTAGATTTCGGCGTGTGGCACAGGAGCTTCGGCTCCACCTCCTTCCCCCCTTCTCAACGCACTCCTCCCTAGCACATCTCACCTCCTTCACCGCTATTCTTCTCGCGTTTATTGCCTTCATTTCCATAGGCACCCGGGCTGCATTCTCATACAGGCTCTCCCCTGTAATGAGTGACCTAGATAGTGCTTTCTTTCTGGACAAAGCAATAAACAATAGCCTGGCTAACAATGTGCCTGGCTGCTAATTCACGCTGAGTAGGGCTTGGATTTAGCATTAGAGAAATACTCACTTGGAGCCAGATTATCTCAGGTACTCGGATGCCCCTTATTACCATAGCATCCGAGTGCCTCGAGGCTTTTGAAGATGCTTATTTTTGTGTTAACCCTGTGGCTTTTTATTGAAAAGCTTGAGACTGAAGTATCAGGAGCGCAAGGAAAGCTCTGGGCACAGGGGCTGGAGTGGCTTTTTTTTTTTTTTTTGTAGGAAGAGGGTTGTGTTTATTTTCAAGTAGCTTTGCTGGGATGAAGCACGAAGGGTTGGTGGGGACTGTTCTGTGCCTTGTCCTTGTTCAGACCCCAGCTGAGCAACTTTCCCTTCGCTGGGAAAAGCTGATGTTCAGCTCATTGGAGCCCAGCTCCATTGGGACCGATGGAATCAATCAATCCCCCATGCCAGCAAAACTTCCTTAGATGGTTCAGAAGTCTCCAAGGTCCCTTAACCACATCTCCTTCCTGATGTCAGATCAGTGCCTGGAGATCTGGTCCCCCCACCTTTGCCACCCTGCAGGGCTGATAATTTATGGTTACCACACCAGTTCTTTTATCTCCGTTTATACCCATTTAATGTGGATGGGAATCCACAAATTCCCTTTTACGCTATTCGGAAAGTAACCTACTAAACCTTAATCATGGTTTGGGGAGCAGTAATTCTTTCTGTTATATGAGTCTCCTTTTATTTTTTCTTATATAATTTTTACTTTAAGAAAAGATCATTAATCCATGTTTCTGAGCCTTCCCATCAATCTATAATTGAATCATATAAAAAAAAAAGACTTGATTTTACATCCATATAAGAAAGAATTCAATTCTCCCTAACGTCTGCAGATTTATAAGTCTTAATCTCCAGATTTCTCTTAATATTTTTTTTTTCCTAATAACCCAGCTTGTCTGGAGTTATCTAAATTAATTGTGAACTTGAATATACTGTGATCTGAGGAGATCAGTTATCTTTTCAGTAGAGGAGACGCCAACAGCTTAACAGGCCCATCTGGAAGGGAAAACAAAACCACTTCTAAATGCTTCCTAACCTCAGTGTGTTGGGAAGCACCCCTCGCAGGCATCTTCAAAAGGGGCTCGTGTTAATTATCATGTTTTACACACCGTGTTGCACTGCAGGGCTTTCCCCTCTCAAGTCTCTATAGCTCTGCTATCTCCTCCTCCTTTCGAGATACAAAAGGAGAGGGTCATACCTCACCGGCTCGGTGGGCTGGGAGGAGAAACTGCTTTTCCAGCCTCAGCTCTGCCACTAGATTCACTTTTAAACCTCAGCTGAGTTCTTGCTTTTGCCTGGTTCGAGGCAACGTCTCTTTTTCAACAGCCACAACTCCCCGTGGGACACAGACCCCGTCCTTTGGCTTGTGCTGGGTGGGCTTAGACTTGCTGGGGAGGGTACCCAGTGCTGCTCTGACATCAGTGTGGGATGAAGGCAGCTCAGTCAGTGGCTTTCAGGGTGGCTGTCCACCCAGAGGGGCTCGCCCTGAGGCTGTGCTAATGGGGAAGTGTGACCAACTAACTGGCACTTGAGTGTATCTGTAAGATTTAGAGCCTTCTGCCAGTCTCTTGAGCTAAGAAACAGTGCTTTTTATCCCGAGTTTGGGGTGGAGATGGAGCATCTGCATGTGTAAGGCAAGCTGGGAAGTGACAGCTTTTCCTAATTCAGCAGTGTCCCTAAAAAAAGCAGGGTTTGAATTGATGGAAGGTTCCCAGTGCTAGGCTCATGTAGTCCCATGACTTGGTTTTCAAGCCTTTGCCTTGGCCTCTCGGGAAGCTCCCACCTCAGAGGTACTCAGGCATCCAGAGGAGCTGGATGCTTTGCCTTCTCCTTCCTCCTCCTCCTCTGCAGCAGAGGAGGAGAGCGACAGGTAATTGTGCTGTCTCCACAGACAGTAAATTCCAGCCGAGGTGTCCATTTTAAAGCGCCGTTTGGAGCCTTGACAGTGGCATGTGTGTGGGAAATTGCTCTGAATTCCTCCAGCCTCCACTGTGTTTAACTCTGGGGACAGGTGTTTAGAAAAGCACTGCAGCCAGTACTTGCTCTGGGTTTCTTGCAGAAGCCAAGGTTTTGCTGTACGTGCATTTCCCAGCCTCCATCCCTGTCTTCTGCAGGCTCACAGGCCCATCTGTTAGAGATTTCTTGCACTGATGTGCTTTTTCTGTATTTTCATGCCATGCCTGAGCTGCAGATTCCTCCTCTTCAAATGAGATGTGGGAATCTGTTATCTGGTCTTCTGCTGCCTCTCCTTGGTGTCCATCCCTCCTTCCAGACGTGCCCGTTCCCCTCCCCTCCCTCCTTGGCCAGCATGAGCAGGTATTGCAAGCAGGGGTGGTCAGGAGCTGGGGGGGATTCCAGGGTGTTGGGGTTGGTCTGTCCCCGAGGCCATGGCTCTGCAGGGAGCATCAAAGCAGGACTAAAATCTTGGGAAGGTTTCCCTTGGCCTGACCCTGTGTCCGTGGGCAGGTTTTGTGTTTGGATGGGATTACCCAAAAGGCCCAACTATCCTCTGGCCCCAGGAACTTATTGCCAGTTACTAGGGAAGCTTCCAAGTCTGTTGGAGCACTGGAGATAGAACTGCTGCTCAGAAGGGCTGCAGACAGATTTGTGCTTCATTTTATTTTATTCATTACTTCTTCTCTCTCCCTCCCTCCATTCTGCTAGTTGCTTTCTGAGTTTCAGATGGATTATCCAGATTGCAAAGCCCAAACCCTCGCCTGCCTGCCAGGTCCTTCTGTTCCCTTCCAGTTTGTTCCTTAAAGCCAGAGTCACAGCCCCTTCTTTTCACAGGGGGTTTGCACAGATGCTGCTGTAAAAGTGCAAGAACAGCTCCGTGCACCCAGGTCAGGTGGGTGTCAGGGCTCTGGGACACCCCTTTGTCCCACTGAGATCCCTGCTGATAGGTGAAGGCTTGTTTGGCTGCAGAAAGCCACACGAATGATGATCTGTCCCAGGCAGCGGGTGCCTGGACTCTCCTGGCTCACGGGGGTCCCATTGGTGGAGTGAGGATTACCCCACCAGTGATTTCTCCAGGAGGTGACTTGGGATATTGCAGGTTGGGAGACTGTAAGTGCTGCTGCAGTGAGAGAAAAAAAAAAAAAAAAAGGAGGAAAAAAAGAGGTATTTTTACTTTCCTCTTTATTTTGGGGGTAGACTCAGAATTTGGAAACATGGTTCTTCCATTAAGTTCACTCTCCAGCTCACTCCTTTGACTTAGCTGAAAGGAGATGGTGGTTTCCTCCCTTGGAAGGGAACAGGCATGAGTATTTTATTTCTATATTGATGAAAACAAACAAAAATCCTCGATTGATCCCATGCTTCATTAGGTAGAGGGAAAGAGCAAACCCCAAGTCTTTGTTCCTCAGCATGGTCTGTCCTGGCATCAGTGAGGTCCACCAAAAAGGGCAGCCTGGGTTCCAAAAAATCCAAATTACTTTTCTAGCTGGCATCAGAGGGGAGGGAAAAGCAGTGTGATCACCTGAGTGACCAGACTGTGGCTAGAAACCATGGTTTTCAGCCTCAGGACACTGGGCAGGTCACTTTGCTCTCAGCCTGACTCAGTTTCCCCATCAGCAAATCTTGATGTGTTTATTCCAGTGCTAACTTCCCTTTGTGTGCAAGAGGGATGAACAGTTAGGTAGAAGTGTGCCTGAAATGTATAATGGGTACCTCTCCTGTGTTAGGGAGTGACATCATTCCACTCACTGCCTGTTAAATCCAAAGGGACATCCTTGGTGACATTCCTGTGCCTGATTTGGGGCCCCCAGCCCACGAGATGCCATTTAGGACTCTGGGTAGATGAACACAGATGTTAAATACTTTCCTGAGATCATCCAGCCCTGGCTCGCTGGTGTTTTCAGGGGATGATGGATGACTACTGAACAGCTGAGGTTCTTTGAAATGTTCTGCTTGCTGTCAAGCCCTGTCTTTTTGCCTGTCTATCCATCTCCTCGAAATAACTGTGCTCCACGTGTTCTGCTGGCTCCGTGGGGAGATCCTCGAGTGGGAAAGCTGCGGGACTGCGAGGATTAAACGATTCAAAGCGCCGCTTGCGTCGCTCTTTCCTCCCCAGGCTCTCAGAGCAATTTGCTGAGGTCTCCTTTAGGCACCAAGAAAACAAGGCAGAGCCCAAAATGGTGCAGCCAGGCAGGAGCAGTGTGGCAGTGGAGCCCGGCAGTTCTCCCATCCAGGAGTCAGGCTCCATTGTAGGACTGAGAAGGAGCTAAGCATGCTGCGGGGTAGGTAGAGGAGGCGTGTGCTGGGCCCTGGAGGGAGGCTGGAAGCTGTGAGATGACAAAGGCAGTCATCATATCTAAGCAGCAATGTTGGCTCCATCCTCCTCCTCGTGCTGCATTCCTGTCATTCGTGCTGCCCCTCTGGGAGTCCAGCTAAGCATGGAAGAAATTGCCTGGAAACGCCGTCAGCCCACTTCTGATTCCCTCTGGAATTGCTGTTTCAGGCCCAGAGAGTTTGTATTAAGCCTACAACTTTGGAATAACAATTCTGTTTTCCATGATGAGTTCTTCTGGCTCCAGAGGCTCTTTGTGGCAGTCCCAAGTTTGGGCTAATTTTCTCCTTCAGGTTGTCTGGAGAAGTTTTTCCAAGGATTGAGATGTGGGATTGCCCATTGCTGGCTGCCTCAGCTTTCCTGTCTCTTCCCCAGAGCAGCTCCTGGCTAGAAGCAGCTTCCTCTGCTGGAGACAGAGCTGAGGCAAAGCATAAAGCAGTGGTAGAGGAGCAACACTCCTCAGCACCACTACACACAAGCCCCTTAAGACGTTCAGCTGCCCCACAATTAGGTAATAAATCAACTGGAAACATTAATATTAAATATCCCGAGGAACTTTGGCTTCCCAAACCCCCAGCTACTTCTACTTTAATTATAGGGTTGGTGCTTTGGCTTGTTGGGGTCTTTTTTTCCATTTGAGTTTTATTTGAATGTCTTTTCATGAGCAAAGCTGCTCAAGGGTGTGTCTCCTTGCCTGGGTTTGTTCACCTCCAGTCATTAATATGTGGAGCTTATAGAAATCATAATTCCCCCTTGGAAAAGCTGTTTGTCAGAGGGGTAGGAAGAGCTGGGGTTAGAGCCAGGGACAGGACTGGCTACCTGCAGATTGTTCCATCCCTCTCCACATTCTTGCTCGTTCAGCTGGGGGTATCAAGCCTCACCTTCCTCACTCAGGGGGATGTCTGCAGTTTAATTAGTGACTGCCACTTCCCTCCTAGGAAAGTCCTGGCGAGTTCCACGGAGATGATCTTAATGAATGTCTGTGGGAATCATTCCTGCAGCATATGGCGATGAATATTTCTGTTGGGCTCGTTGTCGCCGTCCCACCGAAGGCTGTGACGGGAGATGTTTCCCCGCTTTGCTTTGAAAGTCAAATGCTTGCACAGTCTGGAATATGTCTGTAGGATTTTTCCATCGAGATGAAAAGTGTGAGAAGGAGGAGGATTGTTGCTCCTTAGTTATTGGTTTGCTTTAATGACAAGAAGCCTTGGCCACCAAAGAACGAAGTCTTCACCTCCTGGTCCCCTCCTTCCCCCTAATACATGAACTCAGGGTCCTGTCTCCAATTTTTCAGAGCTGCTGTGAGCCCCGTGCACATCACAGGTGATCCAAGGTTTGGTTTTGGCCTTGCCGTGGTCTGATTTTTTGGGTGAATCATTCCACGTGCCATCTGTTTTCACCCTTTGCCTCCAAACCCCACCTTGGAGCAGAGACTTGCCCTGTTGTTCCGGGAGAGCTGTTTCCATGCAAACCGCCGCCCTCTCCTGTCATTGCAGTCGTATTTCTTTTGTCCAGCAGATAAACTGCAGACTTTCACTGCGCTGTAATCAGCAGCTGATCTAAACCTTAGGGAAACCGAGGGGTCCTTCAGAGGCAGGAAGCAGAGACAGCAGGCAAGCTGCCAGCCTTTGACCCCAGGGTGGAGGGCTCTGTATTCTTCTCCCTTATCCTCTTGGTAACCAAGTACTTGAGCCTGCAGAGAGAGTGTGGGAGGGATGTGCAGGAGCCAGGGCACATCCCGTGATTTTGCACTATCCCAGGTTTCTCTGTGGGTAGAGCTGCATCCCTGGCAGTGCCAAAGCTCAGCAGCCTGTGTGGTGATGGCAAGGGAAGGGATTTCTTGTGTCTTCTTTGGGCTGGTGAGCAGTGGAGAGTGTCATTTGGAAGTGCTGCTATAGGAAGCTTGTTCTGGAGGCTTTATCCTGAGCTAGTGTTCAATGCCCAGGCCCCAGGAGCACTGAGTGGCACAGCACGAGTCTGTGCTAAACACTAACTGAGGTGCCAGCCTCAATAATACAAATATTTAACTTCTCCCTCAACTCAAAAGCCCTCCAGGATGAGTTAAAGGTCCATCAAATGTTACCTGATGACCCCTGTGTGGATTGCAGCGTATGATGGGCATATTCAGACACATCACTTTAGCATAATGGGGGATCCTGTGCTCTTCCTTTTTTTGGTCTCTCTCTGTGCTGAGGTGCCCAGCTTAATTCCAAGTGCTTCACAGAGGAAAACTCTTCCCCGTGCACCAAGCCCACTTCTGGAAGATGTTGCGTAAGCGTCTTGGTGAGCAAGTAACTTTTGTATTTAGACTGTAATTGGCTTTAAATTCCAAAGGTCCATTGCTAATGATATTCAGAGCACTTTAATTAAAGGGGCACTGTCAAGTGCTTCCTTTATAGCTTTTCCTTTGCCTGTGCTCTCGGTTGGATTACCCTTTTATTATTATATATATTATTTATTTTTTTTTGCAAGCTTGAAGGTAATAATTAAACTAATTCTCTGCTGATTTTTGTCCTTTTCTATTTGGCAAACTTTGATCCATTATTGTTTTTTAATGGAGACGAGATGAACGTGGCCCCTTTTGTTCCATGACTGTTTTGGTTCAATACAGCACCTTATTGTGCCGAGATCTCGCCGCTCTCGTGCCGGTGCCATCGCTTGGAGGTGACATGGATGCAGCTTTGGGGAGGACTGGAGGGTTGCTAAGGCAGCTGCAGGAGCTCGTGCTCCACTGAAAGTCTCTCTCAGCTGCTTTACACGCTGCTGGGAAGAACCTGAATCTTGGGTGAAAGGTGGGGTTTTTAATGCCTTGGAGTGAAACGAAAACAAATCTCTCCTTTCCCTCACTAGGAAAGCCCATCTTTGTACAGGTAATGGTATTTTCCATGAAAAAAAGATTGTATTTGGAAGGTGGCAGCTCATAAAAGAAGCAATCTCATGATCTAAGGTATAAAAACGCTCAGTGCTAAGCTGCATCTTTGGAGTTTTCAACTCCAGACATAAATTGGGGATAAATAATTTGTCTCGGACTCCGAACTCCCCGGTTTCTGTGCTTGTTAGAGGGAATAACCAGGGCTGAAGGATCGCAGCTGACTGTCCCACAGTCAGGGGCTGCTTGCAGCAGCTCGCCTCGCTCTGCACTCTTCACTTCCCACGTGCCTCCTCCGTGGGGAGAGCTGAGGGATGCTTGTCCTGTCCGTGGCCTTCTCCCCCAGATTGCAGCCTGGAGAGCAGCAGTGCTGTGTGGTGCAGTGGGTGGGATGGAGCAGGAATGTTTCCCGTTTTCTGGCAGTGCTGTGCCTCCAGTTAGCCTTGAGACCCCACGAGGTGGGGTCAGGAGGGAAATAGCAACCAACCAAAAGTCCCCTGCGCTCCCCCAGCTGCTGCTCAAAGCTGCTCTGTCTTCCTTAGAGCAGCCAAGTGTGGAGAGGGCTATTTAGATCCGAGAGGATAAAGCAATAACCATTTTAAGGAAGATATTCGCAGTGGGTCAAATTTGAAACAATGAGAGTGTTTCCGCATGGCAGCCTCTGCCAGTAATTGCTTGTAATTGCTTCCCTTTGCCCTCTCTCTCTTACAGGAGCTGCTGTCCCCTGGCCACCCCCCTTGGCTTTCTCCCCATCTCACGCTGAGCGGGAGCACGTTTGCAGCAGGGTTGGGGTTTTTTTTTGCAGACACTGTAAACAGCTCGATTGCATCCAGAGGGATAAAGGGTTCCTGCTTCCCATCTCGTGTGTGGTGTTATTTGGCAGCTGGTTATTGCAGCAGCAGTGAATTTGCACAGGGTTCATGAGGTGTAGCTCGGGTCTGAGGTGCTGGGACCAGCAGCTTTTTTTAATCTCCTGTCAGTGAATGAAGGTGCTAATTGATGTGTCTGAGGAGAGGTCAGGGCTTTCTGGAGAAACCCCAGGGCAGTGGCAGAGTCCTCATCCCTGGAGGGTTTTTAAAGCCCCGGAGATGTGGTGCTGAGGGACAGAGTGCCCTGTCAGTGCTGCCTTAATGGTTGCACTGGGTGATCTGAAAGGTCTTTTCCAACCACAGTGTTCCAATGCCTCTATGTCCTGTGCAACCTGGGCAGCAGTTTGCAGAGGTGGAGTGTGCAGAGGGAAGGGTCCCTCACACTGATGCTTGGCAGATGAGCACACAAATCCTGGCTCTGGTCGTGCCACGTGGACGGTTCACGTGCAGACGAGGAGATGCACTCATACCTATGCAGAGACAGAAGGCAGCTGGGCTTTGCATCAGGCTGCAGACACCCTGGGGTGCAGCACCCTCTCTGAATCCGACCCTCAGAGCCACCCTCCTGTTCAGCCCATTAAGGCTGGTGTTCGTTTTCCCTGGTGAATCAATTGCTCAGT
The DNA here is from genome assembly GCA_013401355.1 of Ceyx cyanopectus. Taxonomy (NCBI): domain Eukaryota; kingdom Metazoa; phylum Chordata; class Aves; order Coraciiformes; family Alcedinidae; genus Ceyx; species Ceyx cyanopectus. The sequence goes on from VYZU01080430.1 coordinate 28,842, forward strand.
CTTTAAATGGTACCGTCCTTGTGCTAATCGTACAATAGGGCTGCTAATGAATGTCTCAATTATTTAATGTTTGAATCGAGTAATTATTTTCTTGAGGTAGCAAATTGAAGTTTTCAGGACGAAAAATACCATCTCTCCCCCCCCTTCCCCTTTCTTTTGCTACTACATAATTAAGTAATTGTATAGCCAGTGATTTAATAGCTACAAGATCAGGAGTGACATATTTTATTCATTTTAAGCAGGAGTGCTTCTCATTCCTCCTCTTTCTCTCTAGGAGCGGCCCTGGCCACCCTCTGAGAAGGCCAGGAAGCCAGCTGCAGAGCTTTACCATTGCCTCCATCACATTTCTGTCAGCATTTAAGGATTTTTTTGTTTTCTGCCCCTCACGTTGGCTGCCAGCAGGTGCTGGTGGGGTCCGTGGAGGGTTGTCTCAGGGGGATGCTCTGTGGGTTTGCCCCCATCCTTCCTGCTTGCACACGGGCTGCATCTAATGCATTTTGTCTGGTGCTCTTTGCCTTTTTCAGTGTGTCTTTGGAGGGAAGAGCCCAGCCACTGTTTATGGTTGAACTGGGAGCTGTTTCTGCAGGCAGTAGGTTGCAGGTTCCCCCCTCCCAGGCAGTGCCCTGGGTCAGGGGATTACCCTCCTTTGGAGGAGACGCCCACCATGGGCACGGAGTGTTTGTCACACATCATCCCCATCTCGCTGTCAGTGAGAGATGCTGAGTGACAGTCATGCCTGCGAAAAACCTCTCTACTCTTTTTAAATAAATAAAGAAGTTAATCACTAGGGAATTACCGTGCTCAGATGTTGAGACGTCCTGGGGATGAAAAGAAGTGTCTAAGGAACGAGAATATTTAGTGTCGACTGAGCATAAATCTGAATTACCCGTGTTTGCTCGTGCGTTAGCTGTACGTGGGTACCAGGGGTGGAGAACATGAGAAGGTCTGTACAAATAATTCACCTTCCCTGCTTGTTTTTCTTCCATGGGTGGATGGACCCTGGTTTCTTCAGAGCCAGTTGCTGTGGCCGGGTAATTTTTGCCAGTGGGATTTGATCTGTCGCTTGTTTGTTGGTAGTTGCTCGAGAGTAGAGGGTTTTTGTAGCCATAAAATGACCTGATAAAAAATGGATGATGTGTCATAATCTTGTTCTCCTGCCACAGAGAGAGGCCCAGGCAGGCTGTGATTGCTCCCTCCTTGGATGAATGCAACGTGAAGCTGTGCTCCTGGCGTGAGCGTTCGTGACCGTGAAGCTGAAATGGGCTTTCTTGGCACGATCCCCCCCAGAGTTCAGGCGAGTTCCCAACATCCAACTGATGGGTGAGAGGAGTGCTGGCAGAGGAGGAGCACAAATGTGCTGTCACTAGCCATCGGAGGGGAATTCATTAACAGGGCTTAATTAGCAAATTCTAAGTGGCAGCGCTGCAGGGGGAAGCAGAGCCGGACCCATCCAGGTCACAGGGAGCATCCCACCAGCCAGACGGGTGTAAGGTAGGGATGTGTGCTCTTGCCTCTTGGGAAAAAAGCCACTTTTTGCAGAAATTAGGTGTGGAGCTGCACAAACACATCCCCATGAAGCCATCCTGCTTGCCAGGAGTGACAGAACTGCTGTCCCCTGTGACAGGGTTAAACTCTGATGGTGAGTGATGACTCACCAGATGACAAATGAGCCAGGGCTTGGTGCATTGCAACCAGATTTTCAAGGGCTCAGTCTATTGTTTAAGAAGTAGTGACTTGGTATTAGTTAAAACTTTAGTGCTGGGAGCTGCTGCTTCTGCAGCATCACAGGTCCCTCTCCAGCCACAGCTCGATTTTCCCCCGTGTTTGAAGCCCCCTCAGATGGAAGTCTTGGTGGCCTTGTTGTATTATCAACCCCTTTGAAGCCCTGAGGGTTACAAAGCCCTTAGATGTGGTGGCCACCTTTTAAACCCAAACAGGAGCAGTGGAGATGTCTCCACAACCTTTTCCAGGTATTTGAAAACGCTGCTTTCTGGTGTCCTTATTTAACACGCATATTGTAATTAAGAAGAATTTCCTGTACTCCTTTGGGGCTCTGGAGAAATTTGAGAGCTGGAGGGTTTTGTATGTTATGTTAACATGCTTGTTAAGAGGGATAGGTCTCCTCAGCAGAGCTAAACAGAGCCCAGACAGCTGGGATGCTGGAGGACCTTTGGGAAGCACAAGCATGGGATGGATTTGGGTGTGTGGGAGGGTCTGCTGGTATTTTCCAGTGCTGTGCAAGGAGGAGGAGAGAAGAAAGGAGGTCAGGGCTTTTGGCTTTGGGTGTGAACAGTGAGCTCGGGTGGCCACAGAGAGCCTTGTCCCTATGTCATCTTGTAGGGTGATTCTCCTTCATGACCAGTGCCAAATTTGGGGGGAGCTGGTGGATGCTGGTGGCTTGGGCCTTTCTTGAGCTGGAAGTCAGTCACCATAGGCAGGTTTCAGCTCAGTAGCACTGCTGATGTCTTGGGAGGAGAAAGTGGTTGGATTTTTTTGTAACATATCATCTTCCTTGGGTTTTCTTTTCTTTGCATTTTCATGCAGTTCAGCTTATCACAGCAGTTATTGGTGATGCTAGGAGCTAGCCACGGGTTAGACAGCACAGAGAAACCTGGGGAGTCTTCACCTGCAACCAGTTTTTTCTCTTTCCCTTCATGGTTCTGATGCTGCAGCGCAGCTGTTTGCAGCTGTCTACAGCTGTTTGCAGCTGTGCTTCTACACCATGCCTTGCACACAGCCCACTGGAGACCCTGGCACGTTCCCAGCAGGACCTCCCTGCTGCTGTGCTGTGCGGTGGTGCTGAGAGCTCTTGGATTTATGTGTCGTGACTTCCCAAGCCCACTTCTGGAGCTGGTAAGCAGCCTTGCCTCTCAGCTACACATTACCCCGTCCTCGGCGCTGGGTGAGTTCCTGGGTGTCCCCAGTGATAACTGTTACCAGATGTTTACACGTCTTGAGATGTCGTCGCCAGGGCTCCATTTCTTATGCTTCATTTCAGACAGAGAGGCTGTATTTTGCAAAGTTAACTTCTCCTCCCTAAATTCAGCTCTTCCCCGGGGCCTTGTTGGGGCATGGACTCGTGTTTTCCAGCAGCTGCTTCCCCGTGGTGGGGCACTGGGTTGTGCTGGGAGCATCCAGCCGTGCCCAGTGACTCTGTTTTGGACACCTGAGTGGTGGTTTAGGACCAGAGAATGTCAGAGGGAGACATGTTTCTTCTGGAGGATGAAAGCTTCAGGAGTCTCTAGTCATCTTAATTTTATCTTGAGTGTTGTTTTTGGCTGCAAACTTGTGGTGTTTGGCTTTGGGGAGATGATACAAATCGAAGATTTCACTCGTGAAGGGTTCACTCGGGTGAAAGTCCCTGTTGAATGAGGAGTGTTGGATCAGACCCCTCGTTTAGATCAGTGGTTCAGAAAAAAGAAAAAAAAAGAAAAAAAAGATATGAACTCTGAGCCTGTGAAAAAAACCTGGTCGGGGGATAAGAGAGGAGGGGGAGAGCTGAGTTAATGGAAGAGAGATATCTCCAGCCTGGAAATGGATGAAGGGAAAGGGAACATATCACGCCTCATCCTCCTGGGATTAATTTTGAATATCAAACGCTTGATCTGGAGCCGTTCCTCAGGCAGCCGGTCATGTTCCTGTGAAAGCTGCATTTTGCAAAGAATTCTTTCTGATGCTTTTAAAACAGAGGAAAGCAAAGCAAATGACCTTATCCTGCTTTGCATTATGTCACACTCGATGATATTCTTTTGCAGTACTTGCAGATAGCTTTGACACATCGAGGCAGACAGCCCCTTATTATTAAATCTGTTTGCAAATGTGCTCAGATTGCCCTTCACATCCACCCCTGGTTATGAGCGGTGGCAGAGCGTGGCTGCGCATCGCAGGTCCCCGTAAACACGAGCCCAGCTGCCTCCTCCCCTCCCCGCCTCCCGCCCGAGGATCTCAACACTTTAGGAATTAATCAAGTGCCCGGCTGGAAAAGGAAAGATTTTTTTAATTTTTTTTTTTTTTTTCCTCCCAAATGGGATATTAGAAGGATGGAGGGGAGGGTTCTTGCGATGCTTTCTTCCCATGGGGTCTCCTCATCCTCCCGCCGGCTCTTTGGACTCCGCAGCAGAGGTGTTGACCTTATTAATCTGAATGACCCCATCCATTTTCATCGTGTCAGGGCTCCCTCCGGGTCAGATTAGGCCAGCAGTGCTTTTCACCGTTGGTCAAAGCTGAGTCAATAGTGCCTCACGCTGCTGAGCCTTGCTATTGCTGCTGCAGGAGTGTGCTCCCCTGCACCAGGCCACCTTGCTCAGATTTACCTCCTTTCCCCATGTAAACCCATTGCTCCAAGCACTTCAGTCCCCTTTGCCATCACTTGATGTGCCTCCAGCAGCAGTCGTGGGGTGGACACCTTTGCCGCTTGGGAAAAGTCCTCCCAAGAGACAGCTAAGGGAAAATTTTCTTCCTTAACTCCAGGCATTTGGACCTCTGTGAGAAGCTGTTGCTAAATAAAGACCAGGCTGCCTAAAATCACCAATGGGCAAAGATTCCCAGGGGTTCCTGGATGGATCCTATTAGGTTTTTAGCCTGCGAGCAGGTCTTTGGGCTTCAATATATGTGCTCATGTCTCAGGCTACTGCAAACTCTGATCATCTCTGTGCATAGCTGGTGGCTCATGGCAGAGGCTCCCAGAGTGACTGGGTTGTTTCTGCTGAGACATTGTCTGTCACTTCCAAATTTGTTGGCTTTCAGTGTCGGTGAATATGCACTTTTCATTACAGCAGCATGGATAAAAGGCACCACTTCACCTTGTTTTTTTTTGTTCTGCAATCTGTTTCTCTCCTTTCTTATCCTCCTCTTGAACGATACACCCCCAGCTTTTTCATTTGGTATGGAAATATGTTTAGGATTGGATTTTTTGTTGTTGTTGTTGTTTCTTCCCATCCCTTTTACATACATCTGTCTACCCGATGCTGAAGAAGATATTGCAAATTGAGCCTGTTGTTTTCTTCCACGATAGCATCACAATATTTTCAGTTATTGTTCTCTCTCTCCCTTTCTCACTGTGTCTCGCTTTCTTGGCCACTGTTGTCTGTTGTTCAGATGTTTTTGTTAAGTTGTCCAGAGTGATGTGTAGTTTTTTTTCCTTTCCCTGAGTGGTTACAATTAAGTTACAATCCATCAATGTGTATGAGTTGTTGGAAATGTTGCTTTTGATAGGCATTACCTTGTACTTGTCTGTATTAAATTTCAGCTGTCATTGTTTTCTTAATTGCCTGTGTTAGATAATGTTGAATTTCCCACAGTCCTCTCCTCCTGCCTAAAATGAATAGCATTTGTATCACAAATGCTTCAAACTTGACACCTTTTTTTCCCCATGCCACTTAAAACTTCACCCCAGCTTGGCTGATTTAATCTGCCATCAATTTCTCATCTTTACAGTTATTGTTTTCTTCCCTTTTCACCTCTCTGTCCATTTTTTTGCTGCTCTGCTGCCACTGGTGCCCGCCGGCCTTGGGGAAGCCTTTTTGCCATGGCAGGATGTGTTGGGCACACATTGGATTTAACCAGGGTGGGTAAGGAAAGCTCCAATTCACCTGAAGGAGCTTGGGGATGTGTGTTTGGGTGGTTAAACCCTGATTTTCTTAGCTGTGGTGGCTTGGATGCTGTTAGGGTGCTCCTTGGCTTGTGTCCTCCTCACGACATCACAGTCACACTCAGGATCTGGTTGGTGCAGGGGTGGGACAGTCGTGACTCTGGAGCTGTGGCTTTTGTTTTTCACTCTCCCACGTCCCTGCTCTGTACAGCTTTTGACAGCTGCTGTTTGGTTCGTGTGCTTCGACGCTCCAGATTCCTTGTTCAAATGACATCCCTTCACCAGGCATCTGCAGGAAGATGAGTTTCATCTTCGTAGCCTGCTGCTGCTTCTTCAGGGGTACTGCTTATTATTAATTAAGACATCTTTGGAGTTCTAATAAATTATACTTGCTCTTCTTGAAGGCATTGTTGCCTTTCTTAAAGAACTGTAATAGATTAGAGAGGTGTGACTTTATTTTCTAAAAGCCATGCTGTTTGCCATGTCATGCTCATCTAGGTAGTTTATTACAACTTTCAAACCACTAATTTAACAAGTTTACCTAATGCTGAAATAATCCTTTGAAGTCTGGAATTATCTGTTCACTACCAAAGTAAGGAGTGATCATTTCCATGCCAGCAAAAATTACCAAGTGAAATCATGGGGTAATTTTAGTCTTTGTTTAGTTTTCAATCTATGAAAGTTTCTTGGTATTTTGAAGTGACAGGAAAGAATCTTCTCTGTTCTGTGTTGCCCAAAATCATCTACTGCAGCAAATGAAACCATTTGGTAACATGGCAGTTATGAGAACCCTGCCATAGCCTTTCTGCCTTTGTAACACCTCTTTGAGGAGGAACTGGATGGCACATTAGCTGGTTGGCAAGACCAGGCCTTCAGAAGGGGCTGGAGGATCATAAAGAGGTTGAGAGACCTCTGGCATTGCTCCGAGGCAGATGAAAGGCACAGAGAGACTTTATGGACCCACCTGCAGCAGGAGGGAGGCAAGTTTGCTGGTTCAGTGGAGCCCAGTTGAATCCATCCTCATCAGGGTAGATCCAAAGTTAATTGCTGGGAGGTATCTTGGTATTTTTATCGCTCCATTTATATTTTATGGAACCATCTGGTCCCATTAAAGCTTTGAAAGTCAGCTTAGGTTGTGTTGAGTTTCCCAGGAACTGCGAAGCAGAGCAAGAAGAGGTGTGGTGTGGTGATGGAGCATGTCTCATTGCAAACCCAGCACGGATAGACTCGACAGACCATCAGGGTGAGGGGAGTGATCGACATTCTGAGTGCAGCATTTAAATCTGAGTGGTAATGGGGCTCCCTGCTGTGTCCCCCCTGAAGGTAACTGGGTTTCTAGCTGTAATGTTCCTGTCCAGTGACACACCATCAGCATCTTCTCCTCTGGAGTTACTCAGAGAGAAGGAGACCTTGGTAACTCTGTGAAAGCAGCAGTGACAACTTGAAAAATGGCTCAGCCAGAAGGCAAGTGCCCTTCCAGGCAGGGGCTCTGATGAGTTGCTCCAGGACATGAACGTCTCCAGAAGGGTCCCATCGATGGCTCCATCCCAGTGGGGTGCATGATGTGGTCCAGCTGCTGCTGTTGCTTCCCCTCTCTCATCAGCTTTTCCAAAGCTGACCAGATAGCTGCCAGGAGAGGAGCTGCAGCCCTACCATGGGTAGCCTCACTGCTGGGGTCATTGCTCTTGTGCTGCAGAGATGCCAACCCTGACAGCAGAGCAGCTGCTGAGTTATTGGAACTTGGAGCTCTCCCCATCTTGTTATGGTGTTTGCTTGCATGGGGAGGGCTCTTGGAGCCTGCAGGTTTCCTCCCCATCCTGCATGTTGCCTTTCCAGGGCTATGGCCTGGAAAACCAGGAGTGTTGGGGTGTGCACGGGCTAAATTGCCTTCTGCTCTCCAGCACTGGTGGCTTTCCCAGAGCTGGCCTGGTTCACAGCGAACACTGGTGGCTGGCCCAGTGTGCTGGGCTGGGACACGGTCCCACTGCACCGACCTGGGATGTGAGGCAGTTACCATGTGAATAATCTGCTTTTCAGTGTGTTCCCAGCACGTGGCGATGGGAAAGGAGTTTGTGGGTAGTTTGGTTTTAAGCAAGCGCCTCGGGTGTCATCAAAATTCGGCAGCAGAAAACATTTTTCTTTTGGCTGCAAACAAAAGTTGCTCTTCCTGGCTGGATCTGATGGCCTCCTGTGGATTTCAAAGGCACAAACCAAAACTTTTATGCATTTCTTCCCCAGCTTTGATTGTATTTCCTCTAGAAATGCTCCTGCAAACCCCTTTGAATTTCTTTTTTTCAAACACCCTTAACTCAAATCCCCCTCTTGAGGATCTGCAGCACCAGACTACAGTGACTGTGCTTTCTGAAGGACTAGGAATGACTGAGAAGCCCCTTGAGATGCATACAAAGGTGCCTTCAAGGGAGCCTGCCAGTTCCTTGGTGAGGGAGACAGGCAAACCAAGGGCACCTCCTCTGTGCAGTAGGTGATATTCCATGGCAAAAACCTGGTCAGGATTTCCCCTCTTGCCCCCGGGTGCCTTGGAGTTGCTGATAACATGGTGGCTTTGGGGCAGCCACTCTGAAGGGAATGATTCGCATAAAGCAGTTTGTTTGTAGGATTTACCAGTCTCAAGCTCGGGGTATGGCTGCTGGGCAGGTTGAGATTTTCTGAGTTTATTAGTCATAGAGTAATATCCTAATATACATTGAAATAGATGTGTTAGGGTTTGTCGTGCAGAATGCTGGGCAGGCTGGTGAGCTCAGGATGGCAGCCATGGGCTGATGTCTTCCTGCTGGTGGGACTGCTCTGAATTTTTAGGGGAAAACATCCCTGGGATGGACACACATGGGCTGTCTACAAGCTTTATACACCCAGGGGTTCACTGGAGGTGTTGCCAATGGAGGGAAGCTTTTTGCTGATCGACCCCCTGCTTTGGAGCCCTGCTCTCTGCTGGGTGTGCGAGGGGCTCTGGGCTTTGGGAGGAAGAGGGGCTCAGGTGTTTCCAACCTGTATGCACAGGGCTTTTCATTCACCCTCAAAGCCCAGGGGAATAGCAGCTCCTGTTATTATTTAAGTGGCTTTCCAGATGCTCCTCATCCTGTCATCTCTCTGCCCATCTTTGATTAATGATCGGACTGTCCGTTCCTGGGCTTCCCTCTCTCCTTCACTTCATTCCCTTTCCCCCTCTGCTGCTGCTTTTTTTTTTTTCCCTTTCCCCTCACACAAACTGCTGATCTAAATGTTCAAAATAAATTATGCTGAATAATGGATGAAGGCAGTTGCATAATTTATGGTGCCACAGGGTGAGGTGAAGCTGTGTGTGCTCTTCCTCTGCTTCTTGCCCCCTGTGCCATCCCATGCCCTTTCTCCCAGCAAACCAAGGAGGTGGTGGCACCAGTTTTGCTGGTGGCCACTCTGTAGGTCCCACATTAATGCAGAGATTTAACATCACAGTACAAGGGTGTTGTGACCACTGCAGATGTGAGATGCTGATGCTGAGCCCACTGAAGCTGGTCCCTGCCTTCTGGGGCAGAGGTATTGGGGTTTAATTAGTCACCCCTTCTGCCTTCCTGGAGCAGGCTTGTGCTGCTGGAAGAGGTTTTGAAATCAAGAGACAGGGGAGGGTTTCTCAGTTTTGGGGTCTTGCTTTTCTCTGAGTGTCAGTGTGAGAAAGTCTTTCTGCAGTCCTGACTTCAGTTAGCATGGTTCATTTTGGCAAGTGAAGGCAATTTCTTCTGACTTTTATATTATATTCAGAATTTCTCTCTGTAAGGATATCAGATATAATTATAATAGGTTGAAATCAAGTACTTCAACCTTATCAAAAATAACATTTTGATAATTTTTCACTGAAAATGTCAACACAATCAATAGGTTCTTGCAAATGTTTTGATTTCATTACATTCAGCAGATTGTTCTGCTGGCATGTCTTAACCCACACTAAATATCCTTTTTTCCATATTGGGATGAACTTAGATAATAAGGTTACCTTTTTACAAAGCCACATGGTGATGAAGTAGAGCTTTTTAACAACAGCCCGCTGCGTTCCTTAGTAAAAGGATGAAAGAACAGCGGAGGTGACTGAGACAGTGAGGGGAAGAAAAAAGGATAGATGGAGAGACATCATTTTTCTCTCTCCAAGTTTATTATCCCATCCATTTGCCTCTGTCTTTTGCTGATGTCTTGTCCATCAGCCGCTAAAACCTAATTCTGCAAGAAATAAATACAACTTGAGCAAATTAAGTTAAAAGACTGCACAGAACCCAATTACTCTCTGTCCCCAAGACCCTTGGGAACAGAGTTCATTTCCCTGTAATGAAGATTCCTGTGAGTGACAACCTGGCAAAAGGAGCTGCGGCTCAGAGCTGTGTTCATCCCAGGGCAAACTTAGGCACATGGAGTAGTTAGGAAGGGTTGTGTCTGTGTAGAGGGGGATCATATTTAGGATGGAAACCATTTGTTAAGAAAAAAGGGATCAGCAGAGACGGGTAAAGCTGCTCAAGTGAAGTCTCTTCAGATTCTTCTGGTTTCATTTGCTTAAAGGTCTTGGCTTCCAGGCTGGTGCTGCTCAGGCAGAGCCACCCCCAGTGAGGAGGGAGCTTTGGGAAGACCACTCAAAATACAAGATGGTATCAAACCTGAGGTCTGTAGGAACTGGAAAGTGGTGTGGCTTAGGAGTTGCCCTGAGAGGCAGGACTCATCCCTGCTCCTGACTGAGTGACCTTCAGCAAATCATTTCACAGCCTGCTCCTCTCTTCCCCAGCAGCACGTCATTTTGCTCACTGCTCTCCTCTGATTGCAGGCAGGTTTGGTAAAAGATTTTGTTCCTCTTTGTGTGTATTGAACTTTGCACAAAAGCCTCTCTCCTTCCAGCTGCTGCTGTAATGTGCGCTGCCTGCTTTGTAAGGAAAAGGAGCATACTGGGATGAGGTGGGAGCTGAAGCCCTGTGCTTCCGTTGTCTTTCTGTGGGTGCAGGCAACAGTGGTTGACTTTCCGGTGGTCTGCATTTGGAAGACTGAACCCAAGAGCTTGCTGCAGTCAGGTGGAGGGGTGTATGGATACAGGCATTGAGAATTTCATAGATTTATTCTTTATTTCAAACCAATGGGGCCTGAGCCTCTTGTAACTGGGAGTCAGTTTGGTTGCTGTGACACTGGTGACTGCAGAGTTGCTGGTATATGTTGTAACCATAATTAAGATGAGGATGAGTGAAGGGTCTTGCCTGTTCCCTTTGCCTTTTTTGGATGTATAGACTTTTATACAGCTTCCTGGGTATTCCTCCCACTCCATAGGGATTATGCAGGATACTGGATTTGAAGGGCTCCCCGTGGCACGTACCTGGTCCCTGCTGTGTGCTTGTTTCAAGTTCGGGATGCCTGGGGCAAGTCTGAGCCAGCACAGCCTGTTTGCAGGAGTCGTTGTGGCGCATCGAGTAATAACTGCACGAGAGAAGGAGCTTGCAGTGCTTTATTATGTGTAATATCCAGCCGGTGAAAGACAGCTGCTGCTGCTCTATGGAGTATTATATCCCCATAATCAATATCGGGGAGGAGGAACTGTTGGGCAACCTGTTCCCCATTATGGGCACTTAAGCAATGCTTGGGTTGACAAAGAACCTTGTACCAACTGCAGGCAGCACATGTTCAGCATGCTCCTCATCTATCAGAGAGCGATCCAGCCAAACGCCCAGATGCTCTTGACAGCTAACTTTGGAGACAAAGCAGCCTTTTCATCCCCTCCACCACAGGTTCCCAGGGATCTGCTTTGCTCCAGTCCTGTGACCCAGGGCAGGGAGACTGACGGTCGTGTGCAATTAAGTCACTAAATATCAACGGAGCAGGAGAGTGAAGTGGTGTGATCTGATGTCAGGTGTGAAGGGCTGGGAGCCGGGACTGCTGGGCTATTTTTCTGGTGCCACCACTGATTCGTTTTGACTTTGAGCAAGTAGTTTAATCGCTCAGTAATTAATTCTATTCATACAGCTAAATTGAGTACTGCTAGGTACACGAGCTTGCACTGCAGGCACACTGTGGCCATTCAAAAAATCACAGCAACACCTATAATAGAAGAGAAGGTGTTTGATTTCAAAGCGTCCTGTCCTGCCACTTGAAGCCTTCCCATCTCGTACCAATAAAGGGCCTGTGGCAGGTCTCTGAACAGCTCTGCTTCCTTGCTGAAAGGAGGAGCGATGCCCGCCGGCCAGAGCTGGGAAATTCATCACCTACCTCAGCTAATAAGTGTTAATGAAGTTCACAGGGAGCTCGGGAGGGTTGGTAGTAGAAAGCGACAGATATCTTCGTGCTGGTTTAGAACTGATTTTCTCCCTGGCCCTTTGGTCTGAAGCTGGTGCAGCAGCCTTGGGACCTCGGCGCCTGTGCCAACGTGACCTCCCCTCTCTCCTAATCCCAGCGCCGTTTAACCAGGGAGCTGATGAAGTCGATCAGAGCAAAGTGTTTGCAAGCAGGGCCGGTGCTGAGTGTTTTTATTAGCCCAATACAAACTGCAGCAGAGCTCTTATTGATTCCAGTGATCCATGGCCATCAGTAACATCATTTGTAAACTTTTGGAGTGGTAGCAAAGCCTGCTGTATGATCTGAGGTGTTTGGGCATTCAAATTACCTTTACTGAGGGGAGGATTTAATCTTGAAGACCTGACTCCAGGCTTTGCTGGTGGGTTACAAAGAGCTGCAGACTTGGTTGTTGCCAACAGCCCTGGCCACGTCGGTTTGCTGTCGGGCTGGAGGCCACTTAACCTGTGCATTACACAGGAAAATGTGAGACCTTTGATAGTTCTACCTGCCCTGCCTTGAACTAATGCTGCCTGGAGATAGTTTCTTGTGAAATTAAACATCTTTGGAGCTTTAGCTGCAGGGCATTGCTCAGATTCCCTTCTACTTATTCTTGCTCCCAGCAGACCCCTGTAATTGTGCTGTGTCTCTCTCTCTATTTATGCATATATACTGGATACCAATCTGCTCCAAGCAGACCACTTTACTGAATAGAGCTGCTCCTTGGTGGTCCCTTAAGCATATTTTGTTGACCAGACGTGGCACCACAACCCCATCAGGGAAGACCTTTCCCTCTTTGGCTGTTGTGGATGTGAGCGTTTGGGGGCTCTTCACAGATGGAAGTGTCTGTAGTTCTGCCTGTGCACAAAAACCACTTCTAGGAAGCTGGGATAAGCATCTTGTTGGCTTTTGAAAACGACAGATCTCTATCGCTTGGAGGAGTTTCTGGGCTAAATAGTGGCAGTAGGTCCACTGGGTACTCTGGGGGAGCAACAGGCTTAATACAAAGTCAGGACAGTTTAACTGGGATTTACAACCCCATCTAGGAGCTGTGGGTGAGTGCTTTGCTTGACTGGGAATTTAATACTCGAGTTCCCCCCCGATGGCTCAGAAAGTTTCATGGTGTGTTTTCTCAAAGCAGGTTTTACAAAAACCTGGAAAACCTCCAGTAAATGTGTTTTGCCAGAATAACAGTGAATTTGGGCTGACTGGCTTTTAACTTACGAGGGGTTATGGGAGGTTGTGACTTAACAGGGGATGCAATTGTGAAATAAAACTGTAGCTGTCCCCTTCAGTGCAGCTCTGAGCTGCAATAGAGGTGTCACTTTGTCCAATACAATTTAAGGACTGGAAATCCCTCTGCATGTTTGGGGTTGGTTTTTTTTCTTGCTACATCTGTAGTAAAACTGCTTAGATTGTGGGACAATATGTACTTTTAGAGACAATAAATTGCATTTAGGAGGAGAGTTAGAAAGATAAAAGGAAGGAAGGGAAGGCCAAGGTGGTACCAACAGCACAGACTGTGAATAAGCTTTGCTGGAGCAAACAGACCTGGGCTACAGACTCATCCTTATGATAGACTTGTTAGCTTGCTTTCTTGCCAGGTTCCCAGGGCCACTCTTCCAGGTCCTTCCCACTGTCCTTCTTCAAATATACTTTCCTCTGCTTCCTACCTCTCCCTCGGTCAGAGGTGGTGATGTCTGGTGGAGTAATTGCTCTGGGGATACCACCAGCCTCTGAGCTGGACTAGGATCCATCTGACACTGTCTCTCCTCTGGTCCTGCCCTCCACGGGGGAATTTTAAGCGTGTCAGAGTGATGGCTTTGCACAAATTCCCAGCTGATGGGATGTGTGTTTGGGCTGGCTGACTGGTCCAGAATTCATTAGGAACTTTTGTATTTGCAGCTGTCTCTTGGATTATATCTTTATTGATCCTGCCTGCCCATGACCAATGGGAAATATGTGGAAATGATGAAGCTCTTCTGAAGGAGAGTTCATAATCTTGCTCAAACAAAGCCAGGCCCCCAGAGGGAAGGATGAATGGCCTGTGTGTAGCCTATTTTGAGATATGGCTATCACATCTTGTTCCCCTTGTTTTACTGGGATAACATTCAATTACCCCTGCCAAGAGCAGCTTCCCATAAGGGTTGTTGTGACAGCTAATAACTTGCCCCAGTTACTCTACGTGAGAAATACGAGTCAACTGCCAGCCTGTCTGGGGCTGAGAGGATCAGTGGGGCTGGCACCAGTTTTAGGGCTCTGCAATGGTCCCCTGAAGACCTGATGTCTTGAGGAGGTCACGAGGCTTGAGGTCAGCCTCAGCTCCAGCTCTACCACAGCTTTGCTGCTTGACCGTGGGTGAGCCACTTAATTTTCTGGCAGGGTTTGAACAAAAGCTGTGGCTGCTGGTTAGTGAGTTGAGAAGATGGCAAGTAAAGCCAGTAAGGACTGCTCCCTGGCCAGTAGCAGTGGTGGCCTTTCCCTGGACTTGCAGCCTGGGGATGTGTAGGAGGATGAGGCAGAGTGTGATGGATTATTTGGGCTGTGCTGACCTCCCTGCAGGGCCACGAACCTGCAAGTCAGCTGTGCAGGGGTCAGTGTCTCCTGCAGGGAAGAGGCTTCTCCACAGCCCAGGGTGGTGGGAGTGTGCATGGCTAGACCTCGGCAGAGCTGTCAGGAGGTAACAGCTTTCACTTGCTATTAGCTGGGCTGGATTTGCGTAGGCACCCTGGAGAGTTAGAACCCCAGCAGCCCCGTATCAATGTCTGACAGCACCTTCCTGTTTGGATACCCAAGCAAGGAGACAACCTGTGAGACAGCCGCACTTAGCCCCTGCCAAAGCCAAGCACGGGAGAAGTCCCTGATGTATTTAGAGAAACACACTGTCTTGCCGTGTCTGCTTTGGAGAAACCTTGCTAATCCTTCCTGAAATGCCCAAAGGGGCATCTAAAGCAGCTTTTCATTAGTCAGACAAGCCCTACAAGTTCCCCAGCAAAATACCTACAAGGTGGGGGGATGTGGCTGTCTGAGTGATGGGGCAGCGTGTGCGGAGAGAACGGGAGAGATCCAGCTCCTGTGCCGGGAACAGTGAGGGCTGCGGGTGCCAGCGCTGTTCCAGGGAGGTGCTGGGAGCTTTGCATTGCAGCAAGAGGTGAGAAAAAGCAAGGTTTGTCCCTGGGACTGCTCTGGGTTTTGACTTTGGCAATAGGTACCTGCTCTTACCCCACTGGACCCCATCCAGACTGGTTCCTGGACTGGCTGGGGGTGGGTAGCCCTCGCTGCTGCCTGTGGGTGCCTTTCTCTACGCGTGTGCAGATCGACTCCCCCGACGCAGCATCTCTGTGGCACAGCAACTATATCCATTGGATCAGGCTGTGCTGTTTTCTCACTGAGCTGGTACAGCTTGTACAAAAGCTGCGTGTAAACAGGTCCAGAGTGCACAGAAAGCATTTATTTAGGCTTCTTACTGCATTAGCAGAGGGTTGGGAGTTCATTTCTCACTGGCTGTGCCAGTGTTGCCAGTGCTGTGTGTGCATCCTCGGGACCCGGGGCAGCTGAGGGCAAGCTGCAAGGCCATTAACAAGGCTGCCCACACGTAAATACTCTGCCTCTTGCTTTCCATGTGTGCCTGCTGCGTAGCAATCCCCGAGCTGCTGTCTCTGCTTCCCACTCATCTCTCTGAGCTGATAGACCCTTGAGTTGCGGCAGGTTCGATCGCAGCCCGCTCGGGATCGGGCTAATGGGTGATGCTAACAGGTTGTCAGCTCCGTGGCTCTGAGAGCATGAGTTTCCCAGGCTGTGGTAGGTAAATCCAGCCAGACGTGACTCGCATGTCCACGGTTCCCCCTCTTAAGTTGCAAGACTCGTGGTAGCTGAGAGAGTGCACTGCTGATATCTGCGGGCATGGCAGAAAATCATTTTCGGTGCCGGAAAGTGACTTTGCTGTATGGATAAAATCTTGTGAAATTACTCTGGGGGTAAAAACAATTTGTTTCGGTCTCCATCTCCCGAGATACCCGTGCTGGAAACGTCCAGATTTGCCCAGACCTGCTCTCCATGCATCTCTTTTAAATACTGATTTGGGGGTTTTGTGTGGAGTTTTTTTTTATCGTCGTCATTGTTTTGGCTGGGAATGCTTGTGGCCTGGGGGACAGGAATTCCACTAAAGCAGATAAAAGGCTTCTAAATACGCAGGCTCGCTCTGTGGATGCATAAGCACCTGCTAAGGCATTATGGTATGATTAAAAAATAAATCCTTCCGAGGCTGGGGATTACCTGGGTGAAATTAAACCCCTGCTGAAGAACTGGGCGTTTCTGTGCCCATGTATGGATGTATGTCTGGGCGTATGTGTGGCCATGAATAGATAAATTGACACATGAGTGCCTGTGTTGTTGAGAGCTGGTCATTCAGGGTCTGGGTGTTGCTTGGAGTTTAGACTAAGCTGTGTTTTTTTGGCTGTGGGATGTTTTGGGAAAGGTTTATGAATTTTCTGAGGTGGACCCAATGAAGGCTTTGGGATGACAAAAAGTATTTCTTTTGAACAGGAAAATATTATAAACCTTGACATCTCTCCCACTGTAGAGGCAGGTTGAGAACTCTCCGTTCTGGAAAAAGCACTCGGAGAACATGCCACAGGGTGATGTTTCCTATGATCTGTCATGCCTCCTCTTTTACACCCTCTCCGGGTGCAGCAGGGCGGCAAAGACTCGCTGGAAAGGAGGGCAAGGTGAATTTTCTGGGCTAAGGGAGCTCCAAAGCCTCCTTTCTCCCTCCCCTATCTGCTGTGGTCCTTGGTGCGAGCAGCAGGAGCAGTGTTGATGCTCTAGGGTACCTCAGTGCCTTAGATGCTCTGGCAGCCCTAAGTATCAGGGATACTGGTCCAGTCAGGAGTACCCCATGGCTCCCAGTACCAGATACCTCAGAGAAAGGTGTAGAGTGCATAATGGAAAGGAATTTCTCTGCAAATCTCAGTCAGCTAGTGATTGACTTCTATGCCAAAATATAACGTTTTAAATCCCTGACAGGTTTTTCTC
>VYZU01080454.1:0-11255 GCA_013401355.1 Ceyx cyanopectus
TTTTGGTGCTCTCTCTTCCCAGGGCTGGTTTCACTTCCCTGTCCTCGGTTTTGCTGGAAGAGATGGAGGATTTGGTGTCTGGGAAACCAAACACTACCCACCTTTGCTTAAGGTACCATCCACCTCCTTGTTTACTTGCCATGTCCTGCAGAGCACATCTTTCCCAGTGCCCCAGAGCCAGGTCACCCCCTACCCCAGAGCCAGGTCACCCTGTGACTCGCCAGCTGACACGAGCTCACAGGTTTCTACCTTCTCAGTTTAATCTGAAATGGGAGCAGCTCTTTCCCTGCAGACCCACGTCAAGGAGCAAGGCACTGGGAGCACTGCAGCAAGTGGATTGCAGCTTCCACCCCCCCTCCCTGCTGCTTCCCACACCTTTCCTCAGTTTCTCCATCTCCAACAAAGCAAGCATAGGAACATGTTGCTGCTCTGGTTGGTCATCATACTGATTTCTGGCAGAAATGAGCACTCTCACTAAAAGCATCCCCTGCATTACAAACATCCTTGTCAGACTAAGGTCCAGGTAAAGAGCATTGCTTGGCTACCTCAGAGCCTCAACTGAAACAGGATTAGCCCGAATGAAACGGAGTATTGGAATTTCACAAAACACTCTTCTAACATCCCCTGAACTGCCTCATTTCCTATAGTGACTGCAGAGTGATTATCTAGACTGATAAGTGGCAGCTTTGCACAGTAAACTCTGGTCACGGTTCCCCCACTCTCCAAGCCACAGTTTCAGAAGAGGAAGCAGTTACAGCATTAGTTGATGGGTTGCTGCTAAGGAGGCTTGTGGAAGCTTTTCTGTCTTTTTTTTCTTCTCCTTCAAAATAGCTTTCCAAAGTACCTCACTGAGCCCAGGCTGCTGAAGGGCTGCTGTGAGCTTCAGAAGGTGTGTCCAGAGCAGGGAGCATTTTCTGGATGCAAAGATATTTGCAGCCCTGCGGAAAGGCAACAGCTGAGATGCTGCCTGGGTGCTAAGGATGTGAAACACTGGGAGAGGTCTGCACGCTAGAGAGGCACTGGAACAGCTGAGCACCAGACCCTGAGGACAAACCCACACACGGGCATCGATGCCCACGCTCCTTTCTGCAGCTGCAGCCAGGGTGGGAGCATCCAGCAGCTCGCCATGCTCAACGCCAGCCAGGAGCTGAGCAGCCTGCACGGGCTGTACATCGGCAGCGAGTGCTTGGTGGCTCTGTTTGCCACCTTGGGCAACATCCTGGTGATCTGGGTGGTGAAGCTGAACTCGGCCTTTCAGAACACCACCCTCTACTTCATCGTTTCCCTGGCGCTGGCCGACATCGCCGTGGGGATCCTGGTCATACCCATGGCCATCGTGGTGAGCCTGGGCATCAGCATCCCCTCCTACAGCTGCCTGCTGCTCTGCTGCCTCATGGTGGTTTTCACCAACGCCTCCATCCTCTCCCTGCTGGCCATCGCCATCGACAGGTACCTGCGGGTCAAGCTGCCAACCAGGTGAGCTCTGCCCACCTCGCCCCTGCCAGCTCCCTCCCCGGCCCCATGGGTGCCACCTCCTCTCTCCTCCTGAACCTGGCCCTTTTCTAACAAAGATTAACTCAGACACACACTGGATGGAGAAAATCCCTCTGCCTGCAAGTGCACCCGAGAGGAGATTCCTAGAGCAGCACAGAGAGACCCCCGGGTGGTGGGGTGAGGGGTGAGAGCTCAGTGCTGCTGCTGGTCAGAATTTGGCCACAGGAGTCTGTGGTCACACAGCTGAATTCTTCAACCAAGGTGCCTGAGAAGACAGGACTGCCAACAGTAGATAAGCAATATCTAGTCAAGAGCATGACAGTCATAGTGCAACAAAAATCAGAATAGCTGAGAACATCCGATTAGGAGGGAAGTTAAGCTTGGTTCTTGTGGGTGCTGTGAAGGAGCTGTTACAAATCCAGAGCCAAAGCTTATTGCAAAATAAGGTTTAGTCCCTGTCCGTCCCCTCCAATAAAAATAATGTCAATGCTCCTTTTCATGACAGTGAACCTGCAGTATTTGAACGTGTCAGTTCTTGAAACCATCCTTAGCCATTTTAAAAACATGATCTGGGTTTTCTTCCCCAACAGATACAAAATAATCACTACAGAGAGAAGAATTTGGTGGGCTCTGGGTTTGTGCTGGTCTGTGTCCCTGCTGGCAGGATTGGTCCCCATGTTTGGATGGAACAAAACAGAACACTCCGGCATCCTCAGCTGTCGGTTCACCTCTGTGATCAGGATGGACTACATGGTCTATTTTGGCTTCTTCACAGGAACTCTTGTCCCTTTGCTCATCATGTGTGCTCTGTACGTTGAGATCTTTTACATCATCCGGACAAAGCTGAGCCAAGGCATCACCAGTGGGAGAGGGGCAGGAGCTTTTTACGGACAGGAATTCAAGACAGCCAAATCTTTAGCACTTGTCCTCTTCCTGTTTGCAATATCCTGGTTGCCTCTCTGCATTATCAACTGCATTTCCTATTTTCACCCTGAGTATGAGATCCCCCAGCCCTTGATGTACCTGGGCATCCTGCTGTCCCACGCCAATTCTGTCATGAACCCCATTGTCTATGCTTGCAAGATCAAGAAGTTCAAAAACACTTACCTTTTAATTTTAAGGACCTATATCCTGTGCAAAAAAACCAGACCCAAATCTTACAGAGTAAACAAAAGACTAACAGTTGTAAACAAAGAACAGAAGTTGCCCTGCCAGCGTATTCCAGACCATGGATAAACCACCTTGCTTTCAGAAACTCTTGGGAAAATGTGTTTCAGCTACTCCTGCTCTTGCACAAACTCCTCTATGATAACCATGAATTCCTCTTAATCTGATGCACATTTGACATTAAGCTCCAAAGGATCATTTGTGATCTTCTGCATTACTGTACCCAGAGAATTCTGCTTGGTGGTGGCTGTACCAAGCCCAGATCTTCCAGACAAGCTTCTCCATCCTGCACTCACCTGCCTGCTGCTCACCCTCCCAGCTGCAAGGCCACAAGCTGCACTGCTCTGGTGACCCTCCTCTTCTTCGGGAAGATCCTGTCAGTGGGAGACTTTAATTGCTTGGCCCAGACTCCTGCAAAATGGACCTCAGAGGGAGAACAGGAGAAGAGCTGAACTGATGAACACGCTGAAGCTGTTCATTAACGAGACATGCTGGGGGCAGGGGAGCAAACCAGGGAGAGATGACTGACAAAAAATAAACTAATTATCTTTTCAGCTCTTTCCTCCTCCTCCCCCAGCTACCTGAGCAAGGCCAGAATCAACTATCCCCAAACCATCAAGGGTGCACTATCCTATTTGTTGCTATAAAACATCCACTTTGGGCATCCTTCCTGCACAGCATGTTCCTGTTCACAAACTGGCTTCCTAACACACAATTTAAATGCAATTTGCTGCCAGTCTCCTCCATCAACCTGCAGAACAGTTGCTCATTTTGCAGCAACCTGTTACAGATCTGAAGACTAAAGGTGCATGTAAATGTCTCTCTATACATATATCTGTATTAAATAATTTCAAAGTACAGAAGAGAAATTTTGTCCAGTGTTGTTTTGGTTTTTTTTACATAAGGATTGGTTGGGTCCAGTGAAAAATAGGATAAATATGTCCTGTGTTGTGTGTTGGAAATACAGCAGCCCCCAACCCAGGCACATCCTCACTGACTGTCCTCACACCTTTTGCCTTCTCTGCCAATTCAGACAAATTTGAGTCCACTCAATTTGTGCTGCAGGTCAGCGTTGTCAAGGTTTCATTAATAAGTATTAGATGGATTTTATATTAATTCAGCCTGCTCATCTCCCATAACAAGCAAGCCAGCAGCCTGCATGAAATATCCATGCTGTTTTAGTCAGTGTCCTCACTAGGATGGCACAAAAATGGCAATAAATATCACTCCACAGCTCACACAGCCTGCTGTTAGGAACCACGGGTCAAAAATAGGTCATTAAAGGCCAGGCCCTTTTTTCTCTCCATCTTTAAACAATAAGTGGTCTAGAAAAAAACAGAGAAGGGAGTACATCATTCTGCTCCTTATCTCAGAAAGCATTGGCATCTGCTCCTTTAGCTGAGATCAGACATCTCCATTTATTATCTGATGTAACCCCTGTCACAAGCCAAAGTTCTGCCCTGTCACACAGCTCAACTTGTTAATAACCAGGGCAGCAAAGGAAGTCACTGCGTAAGCAGGGCAGAATTTGGGTACATCTCTCATGATCAGCTGATAGAATTGATTGCTTGCAGCAGAAAAACAGGTCCCACCTCCAGAGCAGAAAATTATTAATTAGAGGCAGAGGGTTCATCAGTGCTGGGGCTGGGTGGAAAAGATTCCTGCACCTCTAGGTCCCTGGTTCTCTCTTCTATCAGTTACACTGGAAACACTTGTGGCTTCAGCCCCAGACAGAGAAACAGGCTGGACAATGCCCAAGCTGGAGGTGGGTGAAGGCACCTGCCAGGAGTCCACATGGATGAACCATCTCCTGGGGAAAGCCAAAGGACTGAGCTCTCCCAGGAGAGCTGACTCACCGCTGGCTGAGGGAAGGGCATCCTGACATCACATCAACGTCACCACTGCAGCTCTGCAAATCCATCCTGTTGACATTACAACCAGATGTCAGCTCCAAAACACCAGGGAATATCCTCAGCCCCCACTGCCAGTGCATCCTTCAAAACCCCAGTGAAGCCAGGAGCCATTTCCACCCACCATCCCCGACAGCACAGTTTGTACTGGACTTTCCCATACCCAGGCAACTTCCTTGCAGATTCCTGCTGTGAAAGCTTGTCTCTAGGGAGAACGTGAGCACAAACATCTCCAACAAAAGCCTGCTGAGATGGTGAAGATGGGAGAGCTGGAATAGCTCCAGAGGACACCCAACCCCTCCTCTGTTCTGAGCAGCAGATGCAGTTGTCCCAAATTCCTCCAGCTGTCTATAAAACAAAGAGCTGGCTGCTGGCTACCATTAAAAACTGCATGACCACACAGAGCTCCTGGCATGGGACAGATGGATGCTCTGGGATGAGTCTGGGACACAACAAATGGGGTTTCTCCATCACTCTCCATCTCCACAGGCTGTACCACACTCTTCTCTCAAGGCAACAAAATTGCTGTTGATTATTCAACATTGAATAGTTGTGTTAAGTCTCAGTAGAGCTCATGGTGAGGAAACATTCACATCAAAATCCCAACAGCCTTGAGCTGGACTCAGAATGAGGGGTAAAAAACACCACACCCTTTGGTGTCACCTTGTCCTGCTCTCCTGAGCCAGGATCTAATACAGGCAGGCAGCACTCTTGTTGGAACAGGGAAGTGACATTTGTGCAAGCCAGGTACATTTTCAGACCTTCTTTCTCAGCTGCTGTCACACAGCAAAGTAACACCATTATCCATTTTAAACAACAACAAAGGGCACCAACCACAATCACCCCTCAGGAACATCTCAGCAGCTGCAGTCTGAGGAGCAATACAGCACCTTCTCTATTAAATAGTGCTTGAAGAAATTGCCATGGCTGAGCTGAGAGCAGATAAAACAAAGGCTAAAAGTTCTCCTCCTGGCCCTGGAAATGGCCTTACCCACACTACCTCTCAGGCCAGACATCAGAACTGCTGGAGTTTGTGCATCTGCTTCTCAGTGGTCCCCAGACTCCCACCAGCTTCTGCAGTCCCAAGGGCAGGACAGCCCAAAGAGCCAGGGGAGGGGGAGTCCCTGCTCTGCTCACTGCTGTTGGAGACACCCAAGGCAGCAGCTCATCCAGGCTGAGCTCATCCAGATGCCCATCTGTGGCTTTGTGCTGCCATCCGGTGGCACCTCCATCCTCATCCATGGATCCAGCCTGGCTGCCTGCAGCTGCAGCACACAGAGCCTGCCCCTTGTCCCACCCAGGAGATTCCTCTAGAGAGGCAAAGCCATGTCTGCAAACATCAGCATTTCCAGAAGAGAGAAATACCAGTGAGAAGCTGACTGTCTGCTGACCTGAAACAAGGAGGCTCCCGAGTTTGGCTCTGATTTCACCTTGCAGAAGTGTTGAGCAGCTGGAGATCCCTGTACCTGGCCAGCAAACCTCCAGTCCCTGGGCACAGGGATGTGCAGAGAAGCTTCTCTGTGGCTGCTGAGTCCCTAGTGGTAACTTATCCCCCACTTTATGAAAAGAGGATTATTTTAATAACTTTTTTTTCAATGCATTTAGAACACTGTTGGCAGCAATAACTGAGAATGAACCTTTTGAACCATTTTGACTGTCACGCTGCAATTGTTTGCTTCTTTATGTGACCCATCAGGAAGTAGGCTTTTGCATATAAACATTTCATTACCATGACTTCAATAAGCAGAAAATAACTAACCAGACCACCTGGCTACCAGAAAAAAATGCTCTGGTGAGGGACAGAAAAAGGGGAACATAAGGGCACTGGCACAAAGAGATGCAGAGCAAGGTTTCAGTTTTTCAGTTCTCTTTGGTAGTTCAGAGCAAACACACAAATGGAAACTTCCCAAGTGAGATTTCTACAGATGAGGAAATATGATATAAAGAGCAATTTGTCCACCACTGCTGGCAAAGTGGTTTGGAAGAGGAGACACTGGTGTCCCCCTCTACAACGAGCTGATGTTACACACGGCAGCGCTGGCATTTCTGAGCCCTGCAGGGCTCAAGAGAACATTCTGGGAGCAGTTGGTGTTCAGAAAGTGCAAGTGTCTTCATTTCAGTAGAAACCTCATCCTCACACAGCCACAGGTGCCTGACTCCGCTTGAAGACCAGAGTGGTGTAGGCAACTTCATTCTGGGGAAGCAAAAGAAACCACAGGTTGGAGCGTGTGAGTGTCTCACCTCAGCAGGCATCTCTGCCTTCCATTTGCCCTCAGTGCTACACCCCATGAGCAGCCACAGAAACCCTGCACGAGGGAAGGGAGGAAATGCTGTGCTGGATCAGACCTGTTGTCAGTCTGTCCAAGGAACTCTGCATTAGGGGCTTCCAAAGAAGCAGAATTGTGAAGAAAAAGTGCCAAAGTGCTTGTGCTTTACTCATATTTTCCCCCTGACCTGCCTAATGAGTGGTTTAGTTCAGCCCCAGACTCCTTGATATATGTGGGGAGTATGGCTTCTGAGCTCTGCACTGCCAGGAGGGGTATCTTTCCTCTTACTGTCCAGGTATCTCCTCAGGTAACTCCCCACACCACTATAAACACAGGCTGGACCCTCAAAAAAAAAAAATAAAAAAAAAATCACTTTTCCTTGGCCAAAAGAACTGTTGACCAACTGAGTTTTTCTAGAGCAAACCTCTCTGCTCCCCACTCCCCCCCAGTCAGTATTTACCATTCTATCTTAAGTGTCTGCATGAAGTATTGGATATAATCATTGCAACTTTTACCTGGATGTTCTTCTGGGATTCCTCAGCCTCTGCCTGGGAGGCATCCTGCCCCTGGAACCGCTGGTGGGATCGCTGGCACCCTAGGAAGGAGGGACACCAGTGTCAGCTGTCTGCTCTGTGCAAGCACCTCCAGAGCAGGGGATGGAGCAGCACCAGTGTGGGTTGGATGTGTCACAGACCACTGCGGGCCCCAGCAGGAGGGTAGCCCAAGTCCCTGCCCACCCATGGAAGTGGCCAGGAGGAAAGTGAAGGGGTGAATTTGGGGAGAAATCTTTGTGGCTGGTGTTAGGGCAAAAAAAAACCAACCCCAAACCCAACCAACCACAACCAACAAACCAAACCACAAGTCACTGGTGCTAAAGCTAATTCTGTGAAAACAGCCCCTGGGGTGGTTCATGGAGAGTTATGGCCAGGAATGGCCTGTTCACCAAGCCAAGGGAGACATAATTTGAGCCTCTTTCAAAGTAAGTTGTACAGAAGACCCTCTGAAGCCCCAGTGCTGTCAGATGCAGCTCAGAGAGTGTAGAGCTTAGTGCCATCCACCTCAAGAGGTGCAGGACAGGGCCTGTGTCATCACACTGTTGCTATTCCCTCTATGGTGTCACTTACTTTTTCTGAAGAGGTAGATGATTGAAAAAACCAGAATGGTCAACAGGATGCCAGAGAATAAGGCTAGAAATATGTAGAGTATTTCATGGCTGTCACACAGAAAATAGAGTCAGAATCTGCAGTTTAACAGAGGTGCTCAAATTCATCCAACTTTATGGAATACAATATATCATTTATCTCAAGCCCTGTGAGATTAAAAGGTGTGTATCTGCATTAAGCATCACTATGAATTAAACATCTCAGTGCACAGACTAGGAAACTCTAAGCAACCTTTTAAAAAACTGAGACATAAAACATATTACAAACAACTCCTCCCTTCCAGGAGTCGTCTGTGGTCTCAAGGAACTGTGTTTGAAGTCAGAAATGAAGGTGGGGCACTTACTTCTCAAGCCAGCAGCTGACTTTTGAAGTGTTTGGGTCAGTCACAGAGGTATGTACAGGGGTACATACAGTGGTAGGTACAGTGGTAGGTACAGTGACAGTAGTGGGAATGGCTTTTGGTGGATCTGGAAGTGAATAGAAAAAAATAAATATCAAAACCTAGTTTTAAACATGTTAATTTCTCCAGAAACATTTTAAGCAACAAGAACTACACAGAGACATGTTCAAGTATTACTGTAGGTTCAGCATTTGTCTATCAGAGGGCTGACAGGGAAAACACCAGAGAGGAAATTGTCATTATTCATATTACTTCTGCCCCACAGCAGCTGTTGGCAGCCATGTGGTTCTTCCCCAGACACGTACACCTCCTGCTAAGCCATCCCTCAGAAGCCCTTCCTAAGGACAGCATCAGTTTGATCAAGAATATTGCATCCAAGAAAATTCCTTAAAAGAAGAGAATACCTGCATTTGATTTTGAGGAACCACCTCCCATTCTCTGCAAACACTAAGGACCAGCAAGAGAAGCTAAAAGGAAGGGAAGGAAAAAAGAAGTTATATGTATATGTGTGCATATATATATATATACACACACATCTGCACACACCAGAGCAACCAAACCTGGCACCCTTCTTGTGACTCAGAATAAGTTTAGTTTATATCCATTTTTCAGGCATTTTACACAAACTCTCTGAACAGCAGCAAACCCAGAGACTGCTCAGCACTAACCCAGCTCCTGTGCACACCCGAGCGTGGTCACTAGGCTGCCTCCTTGCAAAAGGACAGAGGGCATTTAGCGACTGAAAAAGCACCCACCATGTTCTTTCGCAACAGGTAGAACAGGATGAACTTCAGAACATTTCAATCAGATTTAGTTTCACAAGGAAATCAGAAGCAGCTTTGAAAGAAATTCCCCTTTAAGCTTCTCTTTCTGAAGTGACACGGACTTCTTCCATCACAGCAGGAACAGTAACTCCAAGCTGGGGGTGGAATCTTCGAGATAGGGAAATACCAGACAACCAGAAAATTCCTGCTGTGGTATTTCTCACCACAGGCATTGCAAACTGCCCAGCAGGAGTAACAGGACAGCCTGAAAATTTGCCCATTGCTGCCCAAATTCCAGAGCAGCCAAGCAGTTCAAAGCTCCCATTTTCCTGCCCACTCTGAAAACCTGTTGTGCTGGCAGTGATAGAAGCAGCCAGAGTGGCTGGTAGGGCTCCACCTTACCTGTGCTGCC
This sequence comes from Ceyx cyanopectus, assembly GCA_013401355.1. Classification (NCBI taxonomy): domain Eukaryota; kingdom Metazoa; phylum Chordata; class Aves; order Coraciiformes; family Alcedinidae; genus Ceyx; species Ceyx cyanopectus. Next base: position 9,578 of record VYZU01080454.1, read on the forward strand.
CACCTGCCGTGGAGAACTCCTGCAGTTTAACTGCTTGCTGTACCAGAGGATTCTGTCACACTGGTGAAAGCCCCTGTCATTCAAAGGTGGGGTTACACAAATGTGGAAGTTGGGTAACTTCACTTTTTCTATTAAAAAAAAAAAACCCAAACAACAAACCACACACAAAAGAACCCCAAAACAAAACAGGAAACTGTGAAACACCTGCATTCTTAGGAACTCAGCAGCTAATGAAAAAAAAAGTCCTTTTTCGGCTGAATTTAACTTAAAGTAAGGGTCTTACCTCTAAAGAGCATCTTTTTTGCTGGTGTATTGGAAAGAGTAGGAAACTCTGCTTCTTTACTCACTCTGCTGAACAAGCATTTTCCTGCTGTGGCAGCAATCCAGAGGTGTAAGCACAACCTGCTCTGCTCACCCCTATCCCAGCACAGTAAAGTCACACACAGGTAAGTGCTTACCTCAGCTGGGACATTTGAGGTGTAACAAAAACCTCCAGCAAGTTTCCTAGAATAGAAAGCTGATGCTGTGTCCTGCTGTAATAATGTAGCACTATTCTCCTCCTTACACCAGAAATAATGTAAAAAAGGAGGTTTTGAAAATGCAGAAAACCCCCCACCCCCTCAAACTCATCCATTTCACCATTTGGATACTGTCAAGTTCTGCTGCAGCCAAGTTGCTTCTGGTAAGTTTCCTGCAGCTACATCCTCTTCCACAGAATAGGAAGACACTTTCATCACTGAGGCTTTATTATGAAAGAGGGGTTTGAGTTGATTTGTGAATTGTGAACATCACTCTGTGCACCACCCCCCACAGCAGGAATGCTGCACACTGATGTTGGAGCACGTCTGCCATCACTATCTACAGGTTGTTATCCACAGGATTCCACAACCTGATCCCTGTATCAGCAGCAGAGCTTTTCATTGTGAAGTTCTGTTTCTGGCAGTGCTCACGACCAAAGGAGGAACCAGCATCTCGAGTGCTGCGTCCACACGTCATCCCCCCCACAAACTAGCTCGTGGTTAATGCACCCATGAGCTGCTTGAGCCCCCCAAGGGAAATGACTGTTGGCAGTGACAGACAGCAGGGCAGGTGGCTGGTTGGTTTCTTTAATGACATTAGAGAATCAGAGTTTCCAGCAGGAGACACGTGGCAGGCTCGGCAGCGGTCACACGGCCACCTGCGCGCTCTTCGACAAGGCCTTCAGGTCCAAGATGCACTTGGCAATGCTGTCCTTCTGCTGCAAGACGCAGGAAAACAGCTTTCAGGACAAGAAATGACTTGGTGAGAGACATTTCGACAAGCAGCACAGGCATTCTAGGGATGGAAAGGGAGGAAACAGCTCCTGAAGTCAAGAGACTCAAACAGGAACGAGGTCCTGTGCCAGAAACATCTCTGCTGGTTCTGAGCTTCCTTCCCTGGCAGGACAGAGATCCAGAGCCCCCCTGCAGATCCTGGGTGGCCTCACAGACACTTTGACAGGTGAGTTCTCTAACCTGTTAGCTACAGCCCTGAGCACAAGCTCAGCTCTATGCTGCAACCACCACCACTCTCAGTTCCAGCTGAAATCACCAGCAGCACCAGCATGCAGCAGCTGGTAACTGCAGCAGGGACAGGCTGCAGCCAGGCTCACAAGTCCCCCAGAGAGGAGCTGTCATCTTCTGGGGGTTGGACTAGATGA
>VYZU01080455.1:0-18267 GCA_013401355.1 Ceyx cyanopectus
GTTTGGGATTGCCCCAACCCATGCACATTCTTATCTAGAAACCAGGTGTAAGTACCTTACCCTTTGGAAGCCTCTGAACAATCTTCTGATTAGTGCACTGATTTAACTTGTTTTGTTAGCTACAGTGGCATAGAAAAACTTCCTTTAAGAGAAAAATAATTTCACTGTCTGTTCCAATACAGAGGTACAGATTAACACACCACCATTCCCTGCCCCCACCTTAAAAATCTCATCTAGTTGTTCCTCTTCTAGCTCAGGACTCTGATGTTGCCTCATGATTCTCCACATAAAGTACTAAAGTTACTGATTTACTTACTCCAGGATTACTTAAGGTGCTATTTTATGGCCCACAGAGCAGCCCACACATCTGCTAGTGCCTCAGGACTTAAGTCAGCCTGAACAGCCTGGGTGTACCCTTGAAAATTTCTGCTGCTTAATTTGTGCAAAATTCAGCTATAGGCTGAGAAGAATGGCACAAATAGAAACCAAATCAGTTTTGACACCTAATTGACTGCATGGCCATTCCAGTGTAACACAAACCAGGCAGCATTATTTATTGTGATATATAATAATGTTATGATATATCATAATATATATTATATATGTTATTATATATAATTCTGTACTACTCTTCACTGTAGCAAGAGCACAAGCATTTTGCATGTTACCAGGACACATCAAGTGACACAACTAAGTGTCAGCTACTAACCTGCACTTCAAGACTATGAAGACAGAAGCAAGCTGACACAGAACTCTAGTTTCCAGGTATGCAATATGTAGTTTTCTATATAAGCAGTTTCATTTCACACTGGGTAGAAACACATCATTTAACAGTAATGCTTTATTCTAGACTGATGTTCAGCAGTGTGAACTACTCACAGCTTAAGACATGAATAATTTTGTTCACGTCTTCATGTTACTCATTGCTAACCTTTATAAATTCAGAAATAACAATCTCAAACATTTTAGTACTACCAGTTACTAACAGTCAAGTAGCACACTCCAGGTAGTAAACAAGATGAATTATCAATTTGTTGCCATCTCTAGAAAAAAAAAACCAAAACATGCTAGGAAGGCTGTCTCCTTAACACCAGAGTATAGCTCCAATCTCATCCCAAGGCCATTGCTTCCTCTTGGAAGTTTCCCCATCAGAGCAAGCTACCAGATTTAAGAGTAGCTAACAGAACAGGTAGGTAGTAACACTGCTTACAGGTAAGATACTCACTTGAACTGAAAAGTTTAACCATCTCCATTGAGCCCGACAGCATCATAACACCAAAATTCAGAAATTCCATTTTCAGATAAAACCAGCTGAGGTGACCTTATCAGAAAGGTCCTGTAGAGGAAACAAGACTATAGTGTCCACCCAGCTCTTTTAGAGAACAAAACTTGGTACCCATGGCCATCTACTAAAATAAGCAGCTTCTAAGGAATCTGCAAAATGCCCACATTGGAACTAAGACTTAAATTCACTCCCATAGCCTGCACATCAGTAAATAGTTTGAGGTCTCTGTCAAAGTCAGAGCATGGTGCTAACACACATCTCCTAGCCTAGGATCAGTACCAGTCTCAGACACATGGCTTCCTGCCTTTTGTTATCCATGGAACACTAGTAGCAAATGAAGAGTCAGAAGTAAAGGCAATTCCATTTATTCTCCATTAACATCCCATACAAAAGCAATAGAAACATAAGCTGCTTTCAGCAGAAAATCTGTACAGTGTTACCATTTACAACAGGTTTACATTGAAAATAAGCACATTAGAATCCCACTTTCCAGAGACACTGTTTTCTTGACTGTAATAAATGACTTGTGACTATTTACAAATGGAAAACTCAGGCTACTGCTTCTTAAAGCATTATTGCCCAAACCTTGCTACAGTGACATCCAGTCTCCTGAGAATGTTTCATTTCCAATGGTTTCTGAAACACTTTTGCAAATAAAATTTTTTAAAAGGCAGTTGATCTTACAGAAAATAACTGCAGTAGATGAGTTTACTAGTACCAATAAGCAGTATGTTCAGCTGCCACTTGTATTACTTCAAGGCAGATCTCTGTAGAGCAGCCAGATGGAAAAGCAAAGTGACATACAGACATTGAAACATCTCCCTGCTTTGCTCTGGATCTGCAGGTGGACAACTGAACTCATGGACTCAATGGGGGGGGAAAGAAAAAAATAAAAATCAGTAAGATCTTGATGAACTATTTGTCATTACTTGAGGATAGCACTGCCTTTGGCTAGTTCTTATCTTGAAAGGTTTTATTAAAAAAATCTGATATACATAAATTAAAAAAGTTAAAAAAAAAGTCTTAATATTGTATTTGTACGTTTGGTCCAGACAATACAGAGACCAACCACAACTTGTACAACAGTGTTCAACTTTGCTTAAGCTTCAACAGTTTATGAATCAACTAACATCTCACACTTAGAACAAACTTCCTTTAAAAGTTTACACAAGACTATTTAACTCACAGTATCAAAATCTTTAAGTGGTTCACTCAAACACACTTCTAAGTCAAATTCACCTTCTGCCTGATGGTCAACATGTCTAACTTTGGTAGGAGTGCCAGAACAGTCATCCTGGAATACAAAGTCAGTTAATAATTAGCAGTTAAATACAGGTTCAGTTATACAATAACTCATTCCACTTCTGCAGTTCATTTAGACCACCCTATAACAAAGGCTAACAAATACTAAGGCCTGAGGCTCGTCTTCAGGTTAAAGAGATTTCAAGGAAGGCTTCTTCCCATTCAACCACATTCAAAGATCTCTTGCTAATATTTTAATGTAATCATATATAGATCCTGAAAACACTCTGATTAATATTTAGTCTATATAAACAAATCCAGTAAGAAAAACTTTACTGGATCTTTACTGAATGTTATTGCTCAGCTGCATTAAATGCCTTCTGGACAGAAAAAGAGCCTACTTCAAGAAGCATGCTGAGAAAATGACAAATTGCTTCCCATTTTAACATTAACTATCACAGTCCAAAGTAGTATTTCCACTGTACATCACAGTTCATAACTGACATGCACTGAACAGATAAATATTCTTTTGCAGGCTATGAAAAATTAGGCATTTGTCATTTCAGATGGTCAATTAAGTTCTAACTCTCTAAACTCAGACTACAGACAGATAATTGGCTACAGCTGGAAAGTGTCTGAAGTTAAGATTGCTCAGCTTTATAAACAGTCCCTGAACACACCAGATCATGGAATTTGTCATGTATTCTGGATAATCTGGATATAATTTTAAGTAATGGCCCAATTACTAAGCAGTATTTATGTGACAGATATACTTACATCATTCTCTTGACAGCTTCTTTGAGATTCCATAGAATTGCTTCCAACAGATTCTTTCTCCATCTCGCCAAGGTCAACAGGACTACTGTAAAATTATTAAAGAACACACCATAAAATAAATTCAGTTTTTCATTAGTAGTCTGCACCTCAGAGGCACAGCTCTGAAAATTATGGCCAACAAGAGCCAAGAAACCTAGAGATAAGGACAGTGATGGCAAGCTGCAGAGGCCAAAGAAGAGCAGTCAGCTCAATGCAGCCCAAATGGCCAAGGACTAAATTAAAGTCTTGAGACTGAATACTGCAATTTGTTGAAGACAAATACCCACCACTCCAACTATGCTTCAATACAATTGTGGTTTATTACCACAGCACTGCTTCTTGAATAGTTACATCTGTGTCCCCTTCATTCTACATTCTGCAGTCACACAGATTTTAGATGTTCCCTGATCAGCCTTCCTGCTTTCTATAAAGAATAACTGGTTGCATTACTCTCCATCTTCTAGAGGAGAATGCCACAGTGGCTGGGACTGTGAACACTTGTGGGTGCACTTATTCACAAGAACATCTTCCTCCCTGTTCAAGAAAGAATAATTTATACCACTGTTCTAGTATCAAGTGAGAAGACTGAGGCTTGTATAGTACTTGTACTTGGTATAGTCCAAGCTCAATACTCATGAGACCTGACAATTGGTGAGAACTCTCCCACACTTCTACCACAGATTAATCTGCAGACTGCTCAGAAAACTCAGTCTGGTGTGTTTTCTTTTACAAAGCACTGCAAAATGACCCCTGATTTCAGAGTGGACATATGTTAAAGTTAGGGATATACATGTTTGCCCTCCGAGGACACAGGGTGTAAGTCTAGTCCCACCAAGTAGTTACAAAAAGAATCAGAGAATCATTCAGATCAGAAAAGACCCTTGGGATCATCAGCTCCAACCATTAGCCCTACTCTACAAAGTTCCCCCCTAAACCATGTCCCTCAAAACCATATCCCTTAAACACATCCAGGGATGGTGACTCAAGCCCATCCCTGGGCAGCCTGTGCCAGTGTCTGATCACTCTTACAGAGAAAAATTTTTCTCTAATGCCCAGTCTAAACCTCCCTGTTGAAAGCTATCAGATATTATGACTGAGAAGGAACTGAACAGCACTAACCATGGACAAGTCACTGAAGAAAACATTCAGCACTTTCTGACTGATCTCAAATAGGGCTTTGCTGCAGTTTTGGTTGGTTGGTTGGTTTGTTTTTAGGGAGTGTTGTTTGTTTTTTAACATGGGATGTTATTCAGTTTGTCAAGATACCTTGATCACTGCATACATACATTTCTTGTAGATCACATCCTTCTTCAGTAGGTGGATCCCAGGAATGCAAGGCAACTTTCCATAGTTTGATCTGCTGGTCCCATGACCTACGGCTGTACTTCTTAAATTTGTTTGGAGTTCTGGGATGAACTCCTGGTATACGATGGCACCTGTTGGGTATTGGACAGGAAATATTCATTAGTACGTTCCACACATGTAACATGCAACTTTAAACATTAAGACTGATTGCCTGCTCAGACTCATTACAACAAAGTAAATAAGTTAGGAGCAAGACTACTGTGCAATTCCAGCACTCATGTGAAAAGTTGCCAGCTCCACATGAACTTTAGTTTTTGTCTTTGAGCCAAATAAGAAAAAGACTGCTTGTCTGAATACCTCATTCCAAACATAACAGCAACTGTAGTCCATTGTTTTTCAGTTTATAATGAGAAAATTGACTATAAAAAGCAGTTTCATTTCCTCTAGTCAACAAGCACAAGCAGAAATTTCACTTCCATTTCTGCAGCACAAGAAAGTCTGAAATTCCTCATGTACCAACGAGTAAAAGAACAAAAATCCAGGTCCTATATGATTGTTTGTGTGACTTACTGCTTAAAAAACATCTTTGAAAGTTGAATTTGTAGCCTCCCATTTGAACATGTCTCTGATAGCAAGTTCAATACATTATAATGACTATCAAGAACAGTTATGACAGAACCATAAATATAGTTTTGCAGAAACTCAAGCAGCTTACCTAGGAACCTCTTTAATGTATCTATCATATGCAATTGTGTTTTTCCCATAGTTGATCTGTTTTTGTCTTCTCATCAAAACCACTTCATCTGTCTCCAGTTCCATGGTCACAGTGGACTCCTTTGAATCAGAACTAAAGAAAAAACATCATAGATTTGGTATTACTGGAAAACAAGTGACATTCAGACAAACCCCCACATAGAAGAGTATAAAAAAAACATGTTAAAACATTTCAGATGAAGGCTCAGGATGCTGCTGAACTACAATGCTGAAGCAGACTTAAGTTGAAATATTTCAAGCTTACCACTTAAAAGAAACAACTTGAAAATTCAGACCTAGAAATACAACCTACCTTCCAGAAGAGGACTTCCTTTCTCTTGAGAATTCATTTATCAGGAGTTTTCTTTTGTATCTGTAAGAGTTCAAATCAGTGTGAAGAATACACATATACAAAGATAACATGCAAGTTCTGTCACAGCTCTCAGCTAAATATGTCTTAAAATCAACCCAGACACTATAAATGCTTTTCCACTGTGGAATGGATTTTCAGTTTTCCCCTAAACACCTCTGAGGACTTTTCCCAACTCCTTTTCCTAAGAATATTTTTATAGCTATGATGTGCAAAACCAGCAATTAGTGAAAGGACATTCAAAGCAATTCAATCTGAAAGTCTCAGGAAAGGTTTCTTCCAAAAGGAAAATTTTTAGTAAATATGCACCAGCTCTCCAGAGATTATGCTACGTTGTTCCTGCATGACTTAACCCAATGCTGACCTAAGAGAAGCCAACAAGAAGCTAAGGTTGGTCTGATTTTACAATGGTGAAGCTGAAAATCAAAGTCAGTACAGATTCCNGACATACCAGTGTAGCATGTAACCTGGCCTATGCTTCCAGTAACTTTAAGTTGGTACCTTATTTTCACACAACTAAATGATGTAATATTTATTCTTTCACGATTGCAGATTCGTTAGCAAGAGACAGAATACAGAACTAAACTGTACAGCTAATAAAAGTTACACAGTAGCAACAGGAGTTTCTCCACATGAAAATAACACCTATGAGAGAAGGCAAAGGCAGTTTATTTTTATCTAGTAAACTGAGATTTGCTGTGACTTTGCAAACTGGTATTTAACAGCTTTCTTGTAGCCCATTAGCATCGTGAGCAGGTTCAGACTGTTGCAGGGTAATAAGCTCATGTCACTTCTTAGCCAACAACAGTTGTCTATGTTCAGATTACTGAATATGCTTTCCAGTTTCTGTCCTGCTGACTGATATCCCTTAAAGAACAAATTCATAGCTCCCTAAGTCAGGGAAGTAGATCTGGCTGTGCTAAAACCAGATCCAGCTCTCTCCTATCTCCCAGCTCAGAAATTGGCTTGCACTGCTTGGAACTTTTTGTTAAATCTTAAGTGTTCTTTTTAGATGAAGCCTGGTTACCAACTTAGCCTCTGTCCCAATTCTCTTCCCATTTAAAAAAAAAAAAAAAGAAAAAAGTGTATTTTGACAGTCTTGATCTGGCATAACAAAAAGTAGTTTTAGCCCAGGAAGTAAACAGCTTCCATCAGAGCTGAATCCCAACTAAACCAGAATGTATACCTGTCCAATACTAGAAGACACACAAAAGCATTGCTTATTTAGGCTTCAACTGATGAAGCCATCTGTAAAGTTTCACCTTTCTATTCCTATTCAAACATGCTGCTGAAAATAATTTCATTTACTCTGCATGTTGTAATATGAGCCACTGACCAATGTCTTCTCTGCTTATTATCAGCAAAGAAAAACGGGTAGGTAGAGGGTAGGAGCCAACTCATTTTAATTAGAAATTTAGACACAATCAACTGTGCTTCAGGCCACAACTCCCATCCAGCGATAAAACAACTAAACTGATATTTCCCTGCGCTGGGAAGTGTTGTGAAAGGCAGTGAGCAGCAGTATGAAGACAGTGAGTGACCTCAGAAGCAGACCCCACCACACACATGCTGACATAAGACAAATTTTTTCAAAGATGAACTGTNGAAATATTTCAAGCTTACCACTTAAAAGAAACAACTTGAAAATTCAGACCTAGAAATACAACCTACCTTCCAGAAGAGGACTTCCTTTCTCTTGAGAATTCATTTATCAGGAGTTTTCTTTTGTATCTGTAAGAGTTCAAATCAGTGTGAAGAATACACATATACAAAGATAACATGCAAGTTCTGTCACAGCTCTCAGCTAAATATGTCTTAAAATCAACCCAGACACTATAAATGCTTTTCCACTGTGGAATGGATTTTCAGTTTTCCCCTAAACACCTCTGAGGACTTTTCCCAACTCCTTTTCCTAAGAATATTTTTATAGCTATGATGTGCAAAACCAGCAATTAGTGAAAGGACATTCAAAGCAATTCAATCTGAAAGTCTCAGGAAAGGTTTCTTCCAAAAGGAAAATTTTTAGTAAATATGCACCAGCTCTCCAGAGATTATGCTACGTTGTTCCTGCATGACTTAACCCAATGCTGACCTAAGAGAAGCCAACAAGAAGCTAAGGTTGGTCTGATTTTACAATGGTGAAGCTGAAAATCAAAGTCAGTACAGATTCCAGAGGACAGCTACCATTTCCCCTCCTTTCTTCACTTTATCTTAAACCCCCATAGGTACCTTGCCATTTCTTTGTTAACACTGGTTCTCATTTCATCTTCCTCTACTGCAGTTCCCCAATCTAAACACCTGGAAATGGGTTTGGGGCCTTCTGGTGTTGTAAAACTAGAAAGAAAAAAGAAAACCTTTACATTAAAATTTAATTTTATTGTATTTCCCATCCCATTCCCAGCTATTTAATGGATTCACCTACAGTATTCACAACAGCTGTGAAAATCTTGTTCCATTAAAATGTTATCCCTGAAATTAAGCATCAGTTAAGAGGTATATTTTGAGGCTGTGTGGACTTTTTTTTGTTGGCTTGTTTTGGGGTTTGTGTGTGTTTNGGCAGTTTATTTTTATCTAGTAAACTGAGATTTGCTGTGACTTTGCAAACTGGTATTTAACAGCTTTCTTGTAGCCCATTAGCATCGTGAGCAGGTTCAGACTGTTGCAGGGTAATAAGCTCATGTCACTTCTTAGCCAACAACAGTTGTCTATGTTCAGATTACTGAATATGCTTTCCAGTTTCTGTCCTGCTGACTGATATCCCTTAAAGAACAAATTCATAGCTCCCTAAGTCAGGGAAGTAGATCTGGCTGTGCTAAAACCAGATCCAGCTCTCTCCTATCTCCCAGCTCAGAAATTGGCTTGCACTGCTTGGAACTTTTTGTTAAATCTTAAGTGTTCTTTTTAGATGAAGCCTGGTTACCAACTTAGCCTCTGTCCCAATTCTCTTCCCATTTAAAAAAAAAAAAAAAGAAAAAAGTGTATTTTGACAGTCTTGATCTGGCATAACAAAAAGTAGTTTTAGCCCAGGAAGTAAACAGCTTCCATCAGAGCTGAATCCCAACTAAACCAGAATGTATACCTGTCCAATACTAGAAGACACACAAAAGCATTGCTTATTTAGGCTTCAACTGATGAAGCCATCTGTAAAGTTTCACCTTTCTATTCCTATTCAAACATGCTGCTGAAAATAATTTCATTTACTCTGCATGTTGTAATATGAGCCACTGACCAATGTCTTCTCTGCTTATTATCAGCAAAGAAAAACGGGTAGGTAGAGGGTAGGAGCCAACTCATTTTAATTAGAAATTTAGACACAATCAACTGTGCTTCAGGCCACAACTCCCATCCAGCGATAAAACAACTAAACTGATATTTCCCTGCGCTGGGAAGTGTTGTGAAAGGCAGTGAGCAGCAGTATGAAGACAGTGAGTGACCTCAGAAGCAGACCCCACCACACACATGCTGACATAAGACAAATTTTTTCAAAGATGAACTGTACTACCTTCAGAAATATGATTTCTAAGAGTTGAATTTTTAATTCATCATCTTGTTTAATTTTACCACAACAGCAGGTATAACCTGCTATATATCCACAAAGAAACACAGCTGGTGTGTGGCTATTGCTTCATTGTCAATGGCAGGAAGGAGGCATTAAAGGGGACAGAAAATGGTGGAGAATATATCTAAGACATAAGACTGAAAAAGTCTTGTTCTTAAGAAGTGACTCAATCAGTACACTAATTTTTTTCCCTTCCTTTCAGAGCAACTGTTTATGATGGTGGAAGAGTGATGTATAAATAGGCAGGGTCTGAGTGAGTACAGCAGTCAATTAACAGCTCCAGATGAACAAAAGAGCAGTGAGCTGCTCCTGTAGCAGGCAGCACCTACCTGTCCAGCCGATTGTCAGAAGGCCTGTACTTGTTCTCAGCAAACACCGGTGACTCGGATTCGTCCTGCTTTCGCCGCTTTTTATCTCCGCCACGTTTCCTTCCCTGGCCCCAGCGGGGCGGAGGCTGAGAGCTGCCATGGAGACAAGCCAAGGCACCGTGAGCACCTTGGGAGCTTTACTATGCTCTTTAAGACAGCGCTGCTCGCAAACATCTGTTAACTTAACTTCAGCAAATCAAGCTGAAGAGACACACAGGCAGGTGGGGGCCTCCAGGGCCTCCAAGAGCTCTCCCGCGCACGGCCCCGCTGCCGCCGCGGCCAAGGGGCACGGGAAAGGCGGCACTTACACACCCTCCCCTCTCCGCTCCCCTCCGGGCGGCACAGCCCCGCTTCGCTTTCGCCGGAGGATCCGCACCTCGGCGAGGGGTCCCGGCCACCCCACGGCCGAACGCAGCGGTCCCCTTCGGCGGCGGGAAGGCCCCGGGTGCCGCTCTCCGGGCCCGGACGGCTCCCCGCTACCCCCGCTCCACCGGCGGAGAGGAGAAGGGGAAGGAGGAGGAGCGACACCGCCACCCCTCGCAGCAGCTCGCAGCGGCCCCACCTGCTCTCCGTGCCGCCGCGTGGGCTCCTCTGGCGGAAAGACATAGCTCGGGGTATCCTCGGGAGAGCTGGAGGGAGGCGCAGGGACCGAAGGGAGAAGCGAAGGGAGCGATGACAAGTACGAAAGAGCAGCCGCGCTTCCCGCTCCGCCGCTTCACATCTCCCGCCGCCGCTGACTGACACAGCCCGCCCCGCCTCCCCGCGAGGTGCCTGCGCCGGCCGCTCCACCAGGGCGGGTAACGCGGGGCAGGGGAAGAAGAGACAAAGCTCAGCCACCGTCCCGCATTCGCTACCCGCCCGTCCGAGCCACCGAGCCTGCTGTCGGCCGCGGAGCAAAGCCACTCCCCGACGACGCAGCTCCGGCCCGCACGGCCCCGAGAACGCTCCCCGCGGAGCACACGCGGCCCCCCGGGGGTTCAATGGTTTATCCCAATCCCTCCGGCCCCGTCCGGCCCCGCCCCGGGGCGTGTTGGCGGGAGAATGGAGCGCGGCGGCGCGCGGTTTTGGCGCGCACTGGAGGCGGGCCGGGGCGAGCTGCCCCACTTCAACAACAAGAAGTAACCAAAACAAAACAAAAAATCCCGATCCCCGTGATTGAAAGATGGAGGTTTTCAGTCATCAGCAACTCGTCTTTCATACGTGAAGAGCACTTGGTAATTCAACGGCCGGGTCATAGAACCACACAATCGTTCTGACTGAAAAAGACCTTCAAGATAAAGGCCAACTGTAACCCAGCACTGCCGGGTCACCACTAAGCCAGACCCCTCAGCACCACGTTGGCACTGCTTTTAAATACCTCCAAGGATGGAGACTCCACCACTCCCCAGGACGCCTGTTACAGTGCTTACCAACCTTTTCAGTGAACATTTTTTTCCTAATATCCAGCTTAAAACTCCCCTGGCACAATTTGAGGCTGTTTCCTCTTTGTCCTTGGCACACTTGTTATTTGGGAGAAGAGACTGACACACAGGCTGCAGAAGCCTCTTGATTGATTTAACTTGGACTTCTAGTTGCAACTTCATTGCTGCTCCTGTGAAAAGCCATTCATGGGTGAGAGGCCATACCTGGGTAGGAAGCTTTCTCACATCTTTAACCAGGCTCAGGAGAGCAGCAGACTTCCCTAATCTGTTGTCAGATTAAGGTGAAAACTATCAAAGAACTGTAATAGTCTTAATGAAATTTATTTACATTAGTAAGATATAAAGCAAGGAAATAACACTGTTCTCAAAATAAACTTTTTCTTGTTGTTGTTCTGTTTCTTGGTATGCATATTCTAGGTGTTCTGTTCTAAGGTATAAAGTTACCCTGGGACTGTTTAATGATGTGTTATATTTCTGCTTGTCTGCATATTCTGACTCAGCTCTACAGGGGAGTCTGTTTTCAGTGTATTAGAACAACCCCTGTCATGATGCCTCAACTGAAAACTTCAGATTTACAAAGTGCCTCCTCCTGTTTCGGTTCACAGTAGCAACATGTGAGAGGAGAAAGCCAACAGCCACCCTCTTGTCTCACAAACAGGAGCCCTAGCCACTTTCATTAAACCCACACAGGTAATGCTCATTCATCTTACGCTTTCTGGTCGTACCTTTGCTGGCATCAAAGGGGAAGAACTCCAGACTTTGTGAGAGCTGCTGCCACCTATGAACACAGTAGCTCTTCTCTTGATGCAACAATTTAGTGTTAATTCTACCAATGCAGCTGCTTCTAACCACAACTCACCCGTGTCATGAACAGAATCATCTGTTGCACTGGCCCAGCTGGCCTCCTCAGCTGGGGTTTGGTTATTGCTTGCAGCATACAATTGACTTATTTTCACTATCCCCTTCTTCATTGCTTCTGCTTCTTAAAAAAAAAATAAATAAATCATCCCTGTGATAACAAAAGCTCAGAAAACCAGCAGAATTATAGTCATGGTATCAGGATACAGAAAATAGGATTTTAACCTGTTTGAGTAAGGTTACTTCTAGATCATACATAGTTTGCATATTAATCTGTGTTTTTATTGATCAGCCTTGTCTTTCCCAGGGAGTGGAAAGCCAGCAAACCTTGGCTCTGGTTACTTGACAGAAAGGCAGTTAAACATCCATACCAACCTGAGCTCATACAAGGTAAACAGAGTCAGGATAAATAAGTCACTGGGCTCTCCGAACACTACAAACATTCTGCAGGCTTCAGCAGCAGAATTCTATTGCAGATGTGCCCTTAGTCCAAAATACTTCTTCAGGAATATGAGACTATTTGAAAAGCTGCAATTAGATATATATTTTTCCCCCCCTTTAACTTATGTGTTTATTTAGTAAGGTTGCAACAACCACTGCACTTCTGAAGAATCTCTGCTCTGTAGCTCAGACACTTAAAGAGCAGCAAGAGAAAATTTAACTGTTGGCTGAGCAGGTGCAAAGCAGCCCTGAAGTATTTGACAGATGAAAGAGCATAAACGTGTCTTCCACTGAACCCATGTGCAGTGGACCAAACATTCATGACCGTGACAGGCTGCATTTGAAGTAATGCAAGATCAGCAATGAAACGTGCTGGATGGATGGCACATGTAGCAACCCAAAGTTGGGTTTGTTTTAAGCAGCTTAACACAAAAGCATCTACCAAAACCCAGCAAAGTTTTTGGAGAGACTTTCTGAGAATGTATTGACACATGGTGGTCTGCAGGCCAGGAGGAAGCACCTGCTCAGTGAAGCTCTGGATTGCTCACATATCTTGATCTTTTTCACAGCTCAGTGTAGACATGTTAAAAGTGGGTGAAATTTGTATTTTCTTTCCCGAAAGGCACAACTACTTTTCAACCACTTGGCTGATTTTTTTTTTTTCTTGCAAAGCTGTTCCAAACAACAGATGGCTGAATACACACAAGACAGTTGCTCTAACTTCCCAGCAAAACGAACATCTTCAGCAGTGGAAAGACAACAGCTCCCTGCCCGCCTGCCTTGTGAACAGCATCAGGCCAGACCAAGAATCTTCAGACAATCATTTGCAATTCAGAAGGTAGGTTTTATAAGCTAACCTGTTTGAAATCCCAGCAGCTGGTTTTGTTTCTATTGGTTTCGTTTGGTTTTGGTTTTTTATTCATTATTATTTTGCTCAACTTTTCAATGGTTTTACATTCCTCCCTTCTCCATTTGTGAATGTACTCAAGTGAAATATTTCACTTCTGTGAAATTGCATTTGTGTTCTCATTGTACGTACGTGTCTCAATGACTCCTGCTAGCTACATACTTGGAAATGGTGTTTTAGCTGTTTAATAATGCCTTTTTTTTTTTTTTTTCCTGTAATGTCTACATACCTACTGAAATCAATAGTATTTTGAGAAGAGGCAGTGGAGAACTGTGTTCACTTTCCATCAACTCATTGTTTTGACCTCAAAGATTACACACAGGTCCTGTAATGTCCTCCTCAGAAATCTCTGCAGTAGGATGTCTGCAAAACACCTGCCTTTGGGAGATAACAGGGCTGTGAAACACTGATCTGAAAATAGTATGAGGGATTTACCTTGAAAGCTCCTTTCCCTTTGCCTGGACTCACCTCAATTGTACAAACTCAAGCATTTTCTGTGTGGCACCTGCATAAACATCCATGCTCCTTCAAGGTAGTTTGCTCTGCTAGCACCTCTCCTTTCCCACACTGCTATGGGAAACAGCTGTGCTGCAAAACCCAAGGCCACGTTTGAAGTACAGCGTAGGCTCAGAACATGGACAAACAATCTCCATTCCCTCCAGCCTCACTATAAGATAAGATGACTTGAACAGCACGTTTGCCTGAACACATCCAAGTGACGCAGACTGGGGACAGCTCCAGCCTGGCAGCCATGGGATGTTTTCAGCATAGCACTGGGATGCTTTCAGCATAACACTATGTGCAAGTTAAATTCAGTTTATCCATCAGAACTATCTCCTGTAATGCAGTTTAGGGATTACAGCTGCCTTGCATCTTTCTGTCCTTCTCAGCAAAGAAAATTCTTCAAAAAAAAAACCCCAAAACCCAAACAAAACACTTTCACCCCTAAAGGATCCTATCTCAGTATTAGAGAGACTTGGTTTTAGCTGCAGCTAAAAGCAATGTTCCCACGTTGTGGGATGTACAAAAGCAGAGTCATCCCAATTCAGCTCATACAAACTGTCAGTCAGAGAGGGAAAAGGCTGTGTAGTTTGCTGTGGGCAGCACCAAAACCTAGTGGTAAATATAGAGCTGAGGAGTCCTTTGCCTGTTTTCAGTGAGGTCTGGGTATGAATCTGCAGCATTCTCTACAGATGAACAGAGGGGCTGCAGCTTCTGTAACCCAGGCAGATTTGGAAAAAAAACAACCCAAACTAAACAATGCTCCAAATTCATCATTCTGAGAGATAATACAATTAATAAAAGGTTGGTTTTTTTTCCCTGAGCAGTGGTGTGTTTTTTATTTCCCATGCTCATGCATGTTGGGAGTTACTGAGTGCCAGACGGATTCTCTTCTCTCTAATGGTATATCATTGTTGATATCAGCATGTCTCAAGTGGGCACCCCAGGAGAGAACCTGAGTTTAGTTTTGTCACTTGCAGTTGCACTGTTTGTTGTTGCAGTTTATAAATCAGGTTCCTCTGCAGTCCATGTTGCTATGGATTTTCCTTGTATTTACCTATAAGAGGTAGGTGATTTATTTGGCTGATGTCTCAGCAGATTCCTTTCTGCTGTGTTTAGGTTTTTGAAGCAGGGTTGATTCTGATCTCGTTCAAATTATGAGGAATTGTTTTCCTGATTCCAAAGTGTTTTACAATCTTTTTGCTTGTTTTTATCTAGGAGCTAAGTGATGTATCTTAATTGTTTTAAAGCAGACTTTGTTTAGACTGTCTGAGCAGGTGGTTCTTTGTGCCTAAATGAAACAGTGCATTGAGGAGGAGCAGAATTGAGGGTCATTTCTGTTCTCTTCATGCAAAAGAGATAGGCAAAATGTTTATTTTACTGCATTATTTGTAACCTGACACAATTATAAAATCACTTGCTGAAAAATTGAAAGCAATCTGATAAGAAAAAATTGTGTAAAATGTGAAAAATCTAATATTTATTGGTGGATGCATTGAGCAATTACTTAACTGCTGCTGCTTATTGATGTCAGTGGATCTTCATGAAGTGTGGAGAAAGTCCACTAAGGAAAACCAACAAATATTAAAAACAAAGTCTAAGCAGGCTATCTGTCTTTTCCCTCAAAACCCTTTCCCAAGTAGTAACTCCTGTAGTTGAAAGTGACTGCATTAGAACATATGGGGACAAAATGCTTATGTGGCTACTGTTAACATTTTCCATGACACTGAAGAATTAAATCCTAACAACTGTAACACCATTGTTTCTACCTTCTAGCATAATACAATTTCTGTAATGTAAATTATGGGAAGTTTTATGACAAAGATGGGACATACAAAGAAAATATAGGGCATAAGGGATGAACTTCATTATGAAACTGTTTACATGGTGTG
Organism: Ceyx cyanopectus; assembly: GCA_013401355.1. Lineage (NCBI taxonomy): Eukaryota > Metazoa > Chordata > Aves > Coraciiformes > Alcedinidae > Ceyx > Ceyx cyanopectus. The sequence goes on from VYZU01080455.1 coordinate 15,719, forward strand.
TTTGTATATAGTCTTGCAAATATTCCACAAAATTAAGATACATACTTAATTGCACTGTTTCATGAATACGTCCAGAAAATGAGATCTTGTTCTGCACTAACTCTTACTGTGGACTGCTGTTACTTTTGGTTTTCTTCTTAAAATTGTCATCTCACTTCTCTGCTATTTGAGACTGATTGTCCAAATAAGCCCTAGGCCTATAAACTAGCAAGTTGTGTTCTGTCATGTAGGCAGTACATCTACTGTACTGTCTTCTCTTCCTTTTCCCTGGAGGACAGAAATGGCAGAACAACCTCTTTTTAATTTCAGCATGAAATAATCCTTTTCTTTCTCTTCCATCTTAAATCTGTCAAATTCAGGAAGAAAAAAACCACAGCCTTTCCTTTTCATTTCTATTGGTAGTCAAAAGATAGTCTTAGAACCTTGCACTTTGGAATACATAGTGTATTCAAAACAGTGCTCTTCAAGTTTTTGAGACAATTAACAAGAGACATCTGTGGCAAAAATCAAAATAAACACTCTGAAATTCAGTTATAAACACAAATTTTGTAAATTAAATTTTAAATGAGACTATCAGCTTTGTGGGAGACAGTTGTGTTGGAGAAATCTTTCCAGAATCTCCATTTTGCTAGTAGAATTCAAAATGGTACAGTGAAATATTAAAATTCTGAAACAGTGCTTTTAAATCTCTTTGTTTCACAGTTCAGCAGATGTTAATTGAAACCCTTACTGATGTAAAAGGAAGCAAATCAAGCTTTGGTATTATTTCATCAGCCTCTGAAGCTTTGATGTTTGATATTTGGAGAAATAGGAAGGTGATGAAGAAATGCTTTAGAGAAGTGCAGAGTGAGATCAATACCCCAGTAACTGCTGAATTTCCATGGTAGTAAACATGACAGCAAAGCTGCTTCAAAATTAGTACTGAAGAATAAGAAACTCACATAGCCTCACTGATATTATATGCCAGTAATGAAACTGAATAAAAACATCTCTAAGGTATCTTTAATCTCTCCAAATGTTGGAAGTAGTAACAGCCAACCATAAACCCCACACTTTATTTCCACTTGAAAGCATATCTTAATCACTTAGTTGGAGTGGTAATTTTACCTCAGGAACAGTGGGTCTTCTTGGCATCTTCTAGATGTACATGTACACTTTTAACAATCAGTTTAAGCATTTTTATTCTATGACAATATTTTATTAATGCTGACTTTTAAAGTACTTACTGCAACTGAGAATTGGTGAATTATATCCCTGTCTTGTCTTTGTTAACCCTAGAAAACATGCAATATAAGTGCTTTGAGGTTGATGAGTTCAGTCATGCAAAGTTCTGCAGTTACAAATCTAATTGCTTTGCATGTTAGTGATGGCTGCTATTGTTTGAAGATATTTCACAACTTTTGTAGCTGAAAAATTGGCTTTTATGACATAAATACAGTTGAAAACAAAACCCTTATTGGGAGGAGTGCAAAAGATTTCATTTACTTATAAAGTAACATTTTAACTGTCGAAAGCAAATACCAGATCTCAGCTGCAGGCAAAGGTGAGAAAGGTAGACATGAGCAGCAGAAAGTAGGCTTTGAACTTTATCACATTCTTGATTTATTTTTCCATCCTATGTCTTATTCTGTTTTTATATATGAGTAACCTGCTTCAGGAAGATTCTGTGGGATGAGAGGACTTTTCACTGGAACACAATCAGCACAGTGAACTTTTCTTTCATTTATGCTCTAGAAAACACGAATTTGAAAAAAGCATCTTGTTCTTAAGCATTCATCAAAAACATGTTTGTAAGGAGAGTATCTTAACAGATCTGTGAAAGGGTTATTGTGTCTGAGATCTTGTCTGCTTTCTCACCTGTACTCACTATCTAAAGTATATTACCTAGCCTTACAAATCCTGCCTGTGTTTTATCTTCAGCTTTCAACGGTAGTGGCAGCAGCAGACAAAACTGTCTGTCCTCAGAATGATGAATTTCCAGGAACTGAAACCATTTCTGTCACTGAAATAACAACAAGCATTGTAGTGCAGATGCACAGAACAGCTTGACATTTGTACTTCTCAGGTAAAATTAAATTGTTAGGAAATAAAATTCTAGCTTGGGAAAAAAGAAGACCAGTTGACCCCAAGTCCTTCATGTTTGAAAATACTTTCAGTTCCTCTCAGCACTTCACTTCCACACCTCAGCAGAAGTGTTCTGCCTGCTTCCAGAGCCAATCACCCTCCAGCTCCTTGTACCAGGAAGATGACCCCTACACCTTCCTGCTCTGTCCCGTTTTGTTTCCATCCTTTCTGCTATGCATTTATGCTTTTCCCTTCTAATCTGCAGGAGGGAGTATATTCTCATTTTACATACTGTCCTGTAATTGTTTCCAGTACTGGTGTGATACTCCACCAGGCTGACATTCAAATTGCAAATTCAGAATTGAAACTGGTTAGCTTCAGATGATAGGTGAAAGACAAAGAATTCTATTCCCCTTTTAATATCGTGCTCATTCTGTAGGTGGGTGCAAAGCTGCAGGAGGCTTTAAAGGGATGAAACTCGATGA
>VYZU01080471.1:0-29407 GCA_013401355.1 Ceyx cyanopectus
ATTGAGGAGAACACTACTTGCACACCTGATCCCTTAAGTAATCATGAATGAATGAAATGAAGTCCTAAATCACAACTTCCACCTCCTCAAAGTCATTCATACGACTGGTGATACCACAGAGCTGGGCAGAGGCAGAAGCACATCTCCAGATGGACACTGGCACATTAAAGTTGAACACAGTGTTTGAGGACTGGCTGGGCACCTCTGAAAGCACCACCTGGCTGGGTGGCTCTGAAAGGACTCCATCAGCTCACCCACGTGCATGGTGAATCATGCCTGCCTGGGAGTAGCAGAATTTTACACCCTTATAGATGTGTTTTCCTGGCATTTTCAGCTGTCCTTACTTCAGCTATCAGGAAAGGCCAGAGGAAGGACAAATATTTCTTCTGGCCTGTGCTGGAAACATTGCCATCAAACACTTCTTTCAGATTCCAGAAGGTATGGACTGTGTGCACACTGGGGAAAACCAGTTGCTCTCCACTGCTCCACTAAAAACCACTCTGGACACATAATCTGGATGTCCATCCATTATTCAGTGATGATAGAGGAGCAGAAAGGTTTTTTTTCAGAGCATTCACATAGGATTTATTCCATCCTTTTGTCTCTCCTAGGCAGAAGGCAGGAAAACAATACTTTCTGTACCATGAGATTTCCTCTAGAAAATTTTAGGCCAAAAATCCACAGGCAGAACAATATCCCCAAGTAGTTCAGTCCCACACAGACACTGAGGAACAGAAGGACCTTAGCAGGGACCAGGTAACACACGGCCAAAGTCAAGTTATATGTCTGGATCCCTGGACCTGTCTGCTCACCTGTTCATATTGGCACCATCCTTGGTGCCTTTGTGTGCCACCATCAGGCAAATAAAAACTGATGACTGTCAGCAAGTGCATTCAGCATGCACTAGTGCTGCAGTCTCAGACAGTCCAGGGACTTTGGGGTACCTGGGGCACAGGAGAGCAGCACTAAAGTTGTGTTCAGAGGAACTGTGATCATTTAACCAGGGGAGCTACAAATATTCATGGACCATCACAAAGAAGGGACTATATTTGAGTTGATTTACTGTGTTCCTATCCTAGTGCTGGTTTCACCACCTGCCCCAGAAAGCAGGTTGGGCCCTGTTCACACCAGGGGTGAGCCATCCCCATTAAACTCCAGGAATCTCTCCATTGCTGGATCAAGGCTTCCTTAGATGCAAGGCTGTCAGCAGGAGGCCAAGGGCTGTGAGCCAGGGAGGTATCAGTTCCAGGCCATGAAGATCCTGCAGTGGCCCAGAGCCAGAGCTGCTGACAGGCACAGCAGGTCTCCCGACCCTTCCCAGTGCAAAGCAGCAGAGTTATTGAAGTACCAGCTGGGCTGGCAAAAAAAAACCCTCTCTCAAATCTGCCTGCAAAGCCAGAAAGGCACAAGATGACTTTTGACTTGCTCTTGGGTACCCCTCTGGGCTCTGGGGCACTGCCATCCTCCCTGCCACGTGTGTTTGTGGGCATATCCTCAGGCTGTGTTTACAAAAGGATTTCAGGCTCCTTTAGGATAAGAGGTTGCTATAGAAACAGCAGATGGGAGATAGAGCTCACTGGGGGATGGCCTGGACTCTGCTGGCTTAATAGGAAAGCCCATGTGGGGAATACATCTGGCTGGAGATGGAGCGTGGAGCAAAGTCTGCTTTCATGAACACTTCATCCTGTTGGGATAAGTAGGAGACTGAGTTTCTGAAGTCCTCTGGAAGACATAAATATTTCCAGTGTAAGAAGGTCCATGACATGGGAAAGAGGCACTTCCAGCCTTGACATGGGACCTGGCCACCTGACAGGGTCTTGAGCTCAAGCACCCTGCTTCTGCCCAGCTGTAGCTTGGGCTCATACCTCAGCCCTGTTGGCACCATGTGATGCCTGGAGGTAGTCTGTGGGCAGGCTGGTGGAGGTGGGACTGCTCACAGACAATGCAGAGGAGCAGAGTCAGGGTGCAGCTGGGTAAATGGAACCTGTTACAACAGACTAGAAAGGACAGAGCCACAAAGAATCCTGCACCAGACTCATAAAGGAGGTGATCAACACTGAGCCATTTCCAAATGCAAGATGCAAACCAAGAAAATACTAAGTCATACCCAGGGATACATCCTCCCAAGAAAGAAGATCCCACATTCCCAAAGAAGGAATCTGACCATGGAAGTCAAGCCAAGCCATTTGGCTGCAGGTTGATTCTTCCCCCTATTCTTGTTTCCTCCTGCAGAAACACAAATACAGGATACACACAGAATACAAAACACATACCAAAAAAAATCCCAACCACACCACATAGAGTAAAACCCTTCCAAAGAAAATACTCTGTGCAAAGCTCAGCCAGAGCTCATCAGGCCATGATTAACTGCTGGAATAGCAGGGCATTTCCATTTCCAAAGGCAGAGCTACCACACAGCCCTGAAAAAACCTCTTCACAATCAGGCTGTGTTGAAACAAACCCAATCAGTTAGACACTGAGAATGAGTGTCCCTCCATGGATCCCTGTGGGGAGCTGATCTGATTATAGAGGGAGCTGGGGGAGGCACTGGAAAGCACCCAGTGGGGGGTTGCAGAGAAGAAAATCAGAGAAGAGTCTCAGACCAGAGAGTCTGAGAGCAATAAACTCAATGGGTGCAAATAAGAGATAGCATGGGGAGAGTCTGCCTTGGAAAAGCTGCTGATCCTCATACAACCTGAACATGGGAGCACACAAGTCTGACTGACACAAGGGCCTCTGTGGCTGACAACTCCAGCCCTGCCAAATCCTAGTCACTGAAGCCTTAGGAATAGAATGGATTTTCATCTGCAAGTCACACCACAGAGTCTTCAGAAGCAAGAAGCACTTCCCACACCCAGGGTGGCTGAAGCTTTGGCACAGTGACCAGGTGGAGGTCACCCTTATGCTCAGCAATAGCAGGGTAAAGCTGGCAGCTGGTTCTCCAGGGACCCCCTTCCCAGGCAGGCAGCAGGGCTCAGATGTCAGCAGTCAGCAGTTCATGTCTCACCAGCATCTACAAGGGAAGCTCCAAGGAGATGTTCTTAGAATGAAATTGCCCCCATGATGCAAGGAAACCCACACACCACCAGCTGGACACCTCAGCATCTTTTGTGGGTGGTCACTTGCCCCACTCCCCAGGACTCTTTTCCAGACAGACAGAATCTGCCTTCCCTGACAGCTGGGTTGGACAAACCCTGCCAAAAGTCAGACTCCCAGAGAACTTGTGCCCTGCAATCACCCACTTCTGCTACCATGGAGGTCTGAACTCAAACACATCTTCCAGGAGACCCCTAGGTCTCCTCGAAAGGATTTGGATCTAGTGCCCATGTGCTTAGAGCTAAGGACTGGGGCTTTGGCTGGGGTCCTCTGTTCCCCCACATTAGACACTCTCAGCTGCAGAAGAGGCCTGGAGCTGGTGACTCAGAGCCCCCAGACTGTCATGTTGCACAGCACAGTGCACTGTCCCTCCTGTCACACTGCAGCCAGGAGCTACAAAGAACCTTATGAGCCAGGCACCAGAGGGAAGCCATGCAAAATAATCTGCAAGTCAACATCCAGTAACATTGCCAGGTCCCCAAAGGGAATGAGGAAGAGAAGCAACCTGAAACTAGCTGTCAAAACAATACAGTCAGTGTGGGTAGGGAATGGGTTTCTCTCTGGGTGCCAGAGTCACTGGTTTAACCTTTCTGCTCACCCCTGTCTTCTCACTTTAAAGTAAAATGTCTATTTATTAGCAAGGAAAAAGAAGGGCAGGAAACAGTTACAGCAACCTCTGGAAGTGGGGATCAAAGGACACAGGAGGATAGAAGTAGACCTGAGAGGAAGGCAGGTGCTTTGGGGACAAATGCGAGCTCTGCTCTGGTAGGGGCCAGGACACCCTCCCCTTGGCCAGATCCTACTCCAGGTGTCAGGATTCAGAGCTACACTGAGAAATACAGAGATACACTGGTGGTAACTGAACAAATCCTGAGGGAGTCAGGCAAGAATTTTTCCCTGTTACTCCTGAAGACTTAGACAAAGTCCCAACCAAGAGCCACTGTAGTGGAACAAGAGGTCGTGTAATGGATTAAAAGGCCTTGGTCAGTCTATGCAACACTCACCTTTCTACTCACACATCCACCCTTCATTTCTGCCATCCACCTTCCCACTCCTTTATTCCTACCCACATCTCTCTGAAGGTCTCCACTCTGGAGCTGTTTGGCTCTGACAGCACGGAAACATCAAAACCCAGGATTATTTTCTGAGCCAGGACCTGTCCAGTCCCCAAACTCTGAGGGAACAAGACAATCCGATTTCCCAAGTCCTGCATCTGGATAAAAACCACAACTTACCCAGAGGAGAAATCAATGCCAGAGGCCTTGGAGAGGGTGACGTATCTGCAGCCTTTCCTAGGACCACAGCAGGCAAGATCCTGTTGTAATTAAGAACATTTTTCAATACTGCTGCTGAATGACAGGTAGGAGTGTCCCATCCTCCTCCATTTTTTAAATTTTAATAGCAAAATGAGCTACTGGTGCAGCAGAGGAGGTGAGAGCTGATGCACTCACTGCCTGGAGAACAGAGAAACCTCCAGAAATGGCATCAGCAGGACACAGATGGAAGAACCACTCTTATACTGCAGTGCACCAGGAGAGCTTCTTGGCTGGGACCAGTTTGCATTTGACATAAGGGGCAGCTGGGGAAGGTTTAGTTGAGTCAACATTTCAGGTTTGGAGTTTGAAAATATTAAGGGCTGTGTGGGATAGTGAAAAAACAGAGGCTCTGTCCAAATGTGTGCAAGCATAAAGAGGCCCTGATGACAGCTACACTGAGGGGTGGGAACTCAGTGACCTCCCCAGGTAGGAGTTGGATCTGTGATTCAGTGATCTCTCTCCTAAAGCATGGCATGGCACCAACTCCTCTGAGCCTTCCAAGCTCTGGGACAGAGGAAGATACTTGGTGCAAAAGCTGTGGAGATCAGCCCATAACATCTTTCCCCTGCCCTTGGGGGCACACAGCACTTTGGGCCAGTGGGAAGCTCCATGGCCTCGGGGAGGGTGGGTGGGAATGAACAACCCCAGCTGCAATCTTTGGTCCCAGCCTAAGGCTCAGTGGAGCAAACAGGAGGGTTGGAAGTCCTGACCTCTGTGCCTCTGGGACACTTCCACACGCACACCCATCAGACCAGGGACACAGTGATCCCTCAGGATGGTCCTGTCCCACACTTGATAACAGGAGGGAGATAGAAACCCACTTGTTCTTTCAGCTCCAGAAGGAGCATAACCAGCTTTGGAGCTCAAAGTCCAGCTCCTGCTCCCAGGGGAGGGGCAGGACAACACCCATTTAACTGGCAAAAGGGGCTTAGCTAGAGCTGTATATATATAGCTCTCTCTCTCTCTAGCTCTCTATATCTATATATATCCCATTATATATAAATATATATAAAAGTTACATAATGGGATAAAAGCCACCAAAAAAAGAGAAGGTGGAAGGACAATCTCTTCAGTAATTACTTAAGCTAACATTTGTATTTGTGTGTTTGCCAAGCAGGGTTCAGTGAGAAACCAAAGCAGGCTGGGTGTCAGAGAGCAGCAGTAGCAGGGCTGCTCCTGAAGGAGAACTGGGAGAAGAGGTGGCCCTCACAGAGCAGAGCAGGGTGCTGGTGACAGGTCCATTGACAGCCCCAGGGGAGGCAGAGTGGTAATTCAGGCCCAGAGAGACAAGTACAAATTCATCTGAAGTAGCAAAGGGTGTTTCCAGACCTTTTTTTGTCAATAGCTTATTGCCAACCAGTAATAAAAGGGAGGGAAGAATTAACTTCTTATACATTCTCAGAGGTGCTGAGCAGGGTAATGAAAATCTGTTTCCAAGATACATTCAGCCCTGAAATGTGAGCATCTTTCCCTGGATGGTTGGGAAGGGAAAAAGAAATGAAATATCACTATCAGCTCCAAAGGTCATGGCAGCAATTGAGGCATTCATTTTAAAACAAAACAAAACAAAACAAAACAAAACAAAGAAAGAAAGAAAGAAAGAAAGAAAGAAAGAAAGAAAGAAAGAAAGAAAGAAAGAAAGACCCACCAAAAAAACAATAAAACAAAGCAAACAAACAAACCAAAACAAAAGAATGCGGGGGGTGTTGTTTCTGGAATAATTCATCAATAGCACTGGTCATGCTGACAATTTCTAGGCAAATTCATCCCTTGGGAGGTCATGGCAATGAGTGGCTGGAGGTTCTTTGTGGTTTAGCCACTGTTTGAGCCAAAACACTGGATTTGGGGGTTCAGGGCAGTACCATCTCTCAGCTGCAGAGTCAGCAGACACAGCACTGCCTATCTTTTGAGTTGGAGCAGCAACTGATCTGTCTAGGGAATATCTGGGCACTTTTGCCTTCACAGTCCTCTTTTCCCACCACAGAGGCTACAGGTCAGAGAAGCAGGAGCAGCCTCTGGGAACAGCAGTTTCCACTGCACTGTGCTGCCAGCTCAGAATTGGAGCCCAGGGGTCAAGACCTTCAAAGCCACCCAGACCTGCAGGCTGGGGCAGAGCTCCCAAACAACCCCAGGAAGGTAAGAAAGGTTCTGCTGAGCCCATGAGTGATGAAGCTACTCCAGGGCCTTCTGCTGAAAAAGAAACCTCAATGTGTATGAGCAGATCTTCACACTCTACAAAATCCCTTCCTGATGACCTGTCACCAGAGATGTCCCCAGACAGGGCAGGGAGGCTGTGCACCACAGCCCACAGGCACTGCCGAAGTGTTCATCCTCACCCTCCTTAGCTAAACAGGCTAAAATCTGGGATGGTCTGGGCCCTGTGAAGCCCAGCTCCTGCCAATTCCTTCTTATCCCAGATCAATCAACCTTTTTAACCCCCAGGGACATTTCTCTCTCTTGTCCATCTTGGACAGATCTTCACCCTTCGTTGCCTCTCTCCCCTTTCCCACTCTACTGCAGGTTACTCTCCTGATGAAAAGTGCCAGAAAGGCCATCTGCCTGCCTGTAGGACAACCAGCTCTTGGCAGATGTGTTGCCAGTGTCCACACTTTCCCATCACTCTCCTGCCTGCCACTGCCTCTTGGATATTAAAAATAATATCCAATAATATCTCCCTCCTCCAGCCCGTCACTGCCTAAGCCTCTTGACAGGTGATTAGTTGGTCACTGAAGCCAGGGAATTTGGACTGAAGGAAATTAGTGTCTCTTTAAATAAACATACAGGCTCAATTAGAGAGGATTTCTTTCTGGACAAGCAGACTATTTTGGGATTGCAGCACAGAGCTCTGTGGAGAGACTGGCTCTGGGTGACTTCCCTGCTGTCCCTCTCCACCACAGGCAGTCAGTCATTCCTACACTGAAGGAATGAGACACTACTTAGCCTGGAGCTGTGGCCAGGCTTGTCCTGAACTGTGTCCCTGGTTTCTCCACACCTCTTGGTGTCACATGTGATGATAGAGGCTCAAGTCTCTGTTTTGCTGCACCATTCAGGAATCTGCTGGGTTTCTCTGACAACTGGGTTTACCTGCCTAGCATCACTCATCCTCACAGAGGTCCAGACTCCAGGGGATCACAAGACCCAATCCCTGGATCAGGGCTTCAACTGGAACACCAGCAGGTCAGATCTCACCTTTATGATCACTAACTCTGTCTCTCTTCCAGGAAACACAATTTCCCTCCCCCCCCCTTATATAAGATGGATAATAAGGACCAAACAAATGTAACATCTAGTGCTTGGAGTCCAAGACAGTTCTTTGGATACACACTTTGTTGTCCTAACACTGCATTTTTTGGCTTAGATAATTTATTTTGGGAGCTATAATCCGTGGTGGTCTGCCATCCCAGGTGGAGACATCTCTGCCCCCCACCACACCCTTCTCTGTCACAGGGATCTTCATACACACAAGCTGTTGTGGGTGGACTTGGATTGTTCCCAGCAGTGCTTAAAGGCAGCTAAAATAAGTCTACAGGACTTTGGGATTTACTGACCTTCCCAGAGCCAGATTAAAGCTCTCAGGACTGTGATGGGATGTCCCTCAAGAACAGATCTTCAAAAGCTTCTCAGTTATGAAAATTCATTGCCTGCCTATGTAGGAGTTTCTGCTGGTCTGTTATCTGCATCTCCAGGAACCATTCAGGGTTATACAAAAGGGGTTGAGTTTAGGTTGAGTTTACACCCAGATGCCTCAGCAGAAGGTCCCCACAACTAGATCAAAAGTAGTGTGGAACCATGCCTGTCATCAGTGAACACCTCACTGTTTTCAAAATGGCCATAAGGAGCTGTGCAAAAGTCATGTCACGCTCCATTTCTTTGCTTAATAATCCTACCAAACTAGATTTCACTGGGAGGCAAATTTTGGTTATACTTCATCCATGCTCCTCTACATTCCTGGCTGTCCTTGCTCTGGTGACGCACCTTCTTCAACACCATCCCCCAGAAAAACCATATAATAGAGAAGAGTTGAGAAAAAGCAAGTTCTGCATGTTTTGTTGGGGTTTTTTTCAGGCAGTTTGGCATTTAAGAAGCATGCTCTACAATTGGAAAGGTCATCTGGCTCCATAGTACTGCTGCAACACTTTGTTTAGTTAGAGAACTAATTATGAACATGGGTACTACAGGGGAATTCTCTACTGGCCCCATGCACCTTAATCACTTGTCCTTTGAGACACTTAAGAAAAAAGAGATAGAAGATGGCACCTGAAAGAGCAAGAGTATAGGGTCATACCCCCATCTGCCCATGCTGGTAATCAGCAGTGCTGCAGATGGCAGCCTGTGCTAGCCCACAGATTGCTGCAGGGACTGCAGGGCTCCTAAGAGGTGTCCCCAGCAGGTCTGACACCCCAGCACCACATCGCTATGGGAAGTGGATATGGATCAGCCTCCTCTGCAGAAGGGTCCTCTCCTGCCTTGGTTTCATGGTGCAGGGAAGCAGTGCAGGTTTGGAAAGAGCCCAGGATGGTATTTCTGAAAGGCACTTTTTGAGACAGTTTTTGAACCATGGGGAAAGGAAAAAAAAAAAGAAAACAAAAAAACATAAAATCAAACCAAACTAAACCATAAAATAAAATACCCTGCAGATCAAAAGGCTTCCATGGCATCTCACTATCTTGGCCTCCTACACACCAGGCCTCTCCTGTTCCTGTGCTTTCATTCACAGAGCCTCTCAGTTCCCTCTGTCAGTGTCCTGCTCCCTGGGCCTCAGCTTCTTATGCCTCCCACTTTCCTGGGCCTCCCACACTTTATGTTTCCCACACCCTGTGCCTCTGCCTGTTCCGCCATTTGCTGGACCTCTCCCTCGCTGGATCTCTCAGCGTCCCTCTTTGACTTCCCAAGCCTCACAATGCCTGGGTCTCCCACTTTCCAGCTCCATGGGACTCCCACTCTCTGGATCTCGACTTTCCAGACTGTCTGACTCTCCTGTTCCCTGAGCCTCCCACCTGCTTGGTCTCTCTCTCACTGGACCTGGCTCTGCTCTCTGGTCCTTCACTTGCCTGGCCTCTGGTTCCCCAGGCCAAGGGGAGGAGCCTTCTGCTCTGAGCAGCGGGCTGCACTGAAGGCCATGAAGGCCCTGCCCATCCAGCAGCCCAGTGACATTGGCTGGGTGGCCAATCAGAGAGTGATGTCGAATGGTGCTGCATGCAGGTGGCATCCAGTGACCAGCAGTGTCCCTGGGCCAAGCCCAGTGGGATGAATTTCAACCAGACCAAGTGCAGGGTCCTACCCTTTGGCCACAATAATTCCAGGCCATATAACTGCAGCCATATCTGCTCATCCACTGAACACATTTCCCTTCCTCTAATGACTGAGGGTCCTACTGTGATTTAATTCTCTCCAAAAATTACTGTCAGGCTCTTGGTTTCTGCCCCGTACTAGGTACTGACTCCCTCTGACATGAGCAAAACATAGAATCATTTAGTCAGAAAGACCCTTAAGATCACTGAGTTCAATTGTTAACCTGATGCTGCCAACTCCACCACTAAACTGTAACCTACATGTCTATACATCTTTTAAATGCCTCCAGGGATGGTGACTCAGCCATTTCCCTGGGCAGTCTGTTCAAATGCCTGACAACCCTTTTCGTGAAGAAATTTTTCCTAATATCAAATCTCAACCTTCCACAGCACAACTTGAGGCCATTTCCTCTCAATCTATCACTTCTTATTTGGGAAAAAGAGACCGAAAACCACCTTGTTACAACCTCCTTTCCAATAAAAAATGAAGATATTTTGCATTGCATGAGTGTCAGAGCCAGAGGGTACACGCTGCATTAACATCACACAGCTGAATTGCACCCACAGGACTGTGCAGTCCAAGTAGAAAGAGACTCTGGAAGCACAAGATGCCGGTAGCACAGTGACAGTCAGACATGGAAAGACACATTTCTTGGGTGGTGTTGATTTTCATTCCTATTTACACCATCCTATAAAAATTCCTGAGACCAGCCATCCTGAGACCAACCAACCAGGCCATACCTCACGGGAACTGCCAGGAGATAGTCACAGTCAGAGCCCTGCAAGTCCCCTTCAAGGATTGTTGACTGTTTAATCCCTGCCCACCAGGGCTTCTCTATCACTATCATCATCACTAAACGTCATACCCAACACAAAGATCTTATCCTCAGAGCTAATGCACTGGACTTCACAAGCTGCAGGAGCAATGCTATCAGCAGGAGGTTTTGCAGTTGGATGTGAGCTGGGCATCCAGGCATAAAACACAGCAGCAAGTCCTCTGAGCTTGCCCTGTGCCAGATCACTCCCTGTTACTCTCAATCTGCTTGAACGCACTGAGTTGGTTGCAGTTTTCTGCACTGTTGGTCATTCTCATCTCTTAGGAGAATTTCCCTGCCTGATGAAAATATTTTGTTCCTTTCCAAACGATTGTGATGACTGGAAATAATAACCTGTGTCAGGTGGAAGAACTAATAGGCAGGATTAAGGAACAGGAAGGAAAAAAAAATCCAGTGTCATCCACAGCTTGAAAGTCTGACCTGCTTCTGCTCAGCTGTCTGCCTGTCATCCTGCTCCTGGCCTCCTTAGATAAACTTTGCCCTGATGCTGTCATACAGTCAAAATAAGTTTTTATTTCCTCTGCTGAAGAGGCCTTCTCGAAAAATAGTAGAAACCAGTTAGGAAATCAGAGGGGAGTAAGCAGCACTAATTTTCAGGCAGGGAAATCAAGACACAGAAAAAGGTAAATGAGTTTCCAGAAGTCAGGGGGGCTGTCAATGGCAGAGAGGAAAAGGAACCATGGGATGTGTATTTCTAAGACTGCAACCATATCACACAGCCTCTAGGAGAAAATTTTAGAGCATTCCAGTATTTCTCTGGTCCTGCTGTAAAGCATTCTCCTTCCAGCAGGTCACTTTTCAGGGAAACAATCCAAAAGACAGACCCACAGGAGCAGTGAAAAGCTGGGTAAGGTCAGGACAGGACAGGTCTTGAGGTGTAGCCCATCCCTGGGGACAGGTTTCTCCTTGGACAACATGCAGCCCTCCCTTTTCATTCCTGCCCTGTCGTTCACCTTTCCATCTTCCCTCTCCCTCTTCATCCCCAGATAATCTCATTACTTAAATTGATGTCAAGCTTCTGCTAAGCGCTGTCACCTCTGTCCCTTGGCTGGGCTATGATTCTACCCCCAACATGGAGATACTCAAAAACACAATCATATAAGCATGAGCATTGCTGGAATAATTTGGTTGTCTTTATCATTTGGTTAGGAAATTTCCCTTTGGGGACACTGAGGGCTGGAAAACATGAGTTGTCCCCACACAGAGGAATCCCAAAATAGTGAAAGAAACTGAAGGCAACTGATGAAGTAAAAATATCTGCTTCTAGGACAAAAACCTTGAAGTTTAGGGGTCAGTGCTCCTAGGGCCAGGGTGGTTTGGTCTCAGGTGAAGAACCAGACTCACGAGGACCTACTGTGGCAGGGGTTACAAGCTATAGGTTTGCACGTCCACCACAACCCCACAGCAGCTGGCTGCATAGCCCTCAGTGAGTGCCAGCTTTCTGAGCAGACCTGGAAGAAAAGAGGCACTGCACAAAAGGCAAAAAGTGCTACAGGGGGAGAATATGAAAAGGAAACCTTTCGAGTTGCCTCTTTCTGCTGTGCCTTCCCCCACACCATCAGCGTGGTCTTGCTCTGCACTGCGGGTATGACTGGCTCTGATTGATTGCCCTTTATTTCCATATTAAGTGAGGCAGTTGGGAAACAAACTCCTCCTTTTGCCATGAAACCCTGTGTATAATTTTTATTAAAAGGTTGTTAACTTGCCTTTTTCTTTTTTTTTTTTTTTCATTTTTTTTCCTCATTCCCAAGTCTGTGGTTTGCATGCTGTTAAGAGAACCATAGGAGAGAATTTTAAGAGTTATGAAATGCCAAATTATGGTAAACAGATTCTGGATGGTCTTAGTAGAAATTTAGCATTGTTTACAAACCTGCTACACTAGCCCCTTGTGCCCAGTATTAAGTAAAAGTCCTGTCTGAATCCCCTCTGTGAATGCCACCTGGAAACCCACCAGTCAAAGAATAGTCCCAACTGATCTTCCCCTGTGAATATTCTAGTGCACTGATAAAATGAGCTATTCAATCAACCAGAAAGCCACCTACTGCAATTACCCAGCTCACCTGACACTCCAGTACATGCCATCTTCTCTACTAGACCCTCCTCTACCAACCAGACTTTCAGTCAAGTGTCTTAGTCAAGTTCAGTCAGACTTAGTCAAGTGTCTATCAAGATGCTGAGGCTGATGGGCTTTCTCTCCAAAGTAGTGGGGAATTTTCCTCCCTGGAAAGAACTACTTCTTGTACCCCCCTCCCCAGCAGGTGGATGCAGGACAGCACAGAGCTTGTGTGACTGCTTTAACAGAAGATCCTTCCATCACAAGCTCTCTGGCTAATTGGAAGGCTCAATGGGTACTGAGGAAAACAAATAGCTCCCCTTTAAACGTGCTTGAGTGCTTTCCTTCATCAAGGAAGGCCCAGCATTCAAATGAGCTATGTGTTTACATCTGTCATGCTCGCCTCCAGAGCTGCCCTGCACACACTTGGATGAGTACAACAAAAGGTCATCTGGTCCTGCTTCACAGGGAGCACTGCCAAAGGGCTCTGAGGCTCAACACGAGCATCACGGAGAGCCTAGATGTGCCTGTCCAGGGAGGAAGGGCAGTACAGCCTCCCATCTCTTTTCCCATGGAGGAAACACCACCATCAATCTTAGAAATCCAGGCTAGGAATCTTTCAGGGAAAACCAACACTGCTCCCACGTATCTGCCTTCTACACTGGGAGATGTCACCTACCAACAAGAGCAGCTGATGTGCTCATGTCTCAGCCTCCCCATGTCACAGCTGAGTGTATTTGCTTGCAAGACAACATCCAGCTGGGAGCTACGGGTCTTACTTACCAGGAGGAGAGGGAGGATTAGTGAGCCCACCAATAGGCAAAGACATAAAGAAGTGAGCCTTTCTTCCAAGTTAAAGTGCTAGGAGAAGAGTGGGTAAAAGAAGGTTTACTTCACAAAGCTTCTGGAGATTTCTTTTTTTTTTTCTTTTCTTCTCTGTTCCAGCTGAAGACAAAAGATCAAAATCTCAAGTTGCTGTGAATTAAAAATGAAACAAAACTAAAATAAAACCACTAGGGTTGGCCAATTAAAATGCTTTGTTTCAGTCACTTCTGAACATGCTGTTAATAATCAGTTTAAATTGCAGAACAAGGGTGTTTCAAATTAGGATATTAAAAATCTTAGTTGTCAAAGCGGAACTTTTCAAGAATTGGAGGGCTCCTTTTTAACTGAGACATTTGTCAAAGCTGTTCTTTTTTTACCTGCAAAAGGTTTCAGCTTCAATAGATCTGCTCCAGTTCTGACACAGAGACAAGGAGAAAGGCATGGCTGCCCTCTCCATTTCAGTCACAGCCCAAAGCTGGTGGGAAACCAAGGTCCCACCCAAGGTCATTCACTTAAATCACCACCACATCAAAGGTTTGAAATGACAGGACCAGTTCTGGATCACTCACTGGCTTTTGTTGTTGTCATTCATAACACCAGGATTTCACTAATGGCTTAAAATCTCCAGCCCATCCTTCATTTCCTTCTCAGGAGATTAATGGGACCATATTGCACAGGAACTGGTGGTTTCCACATCATTTGTGCTGCTGCTCCAGGTGCCTTCCTCAGCATGCTTTATGACCACTCCATCTGGGCAGCTTGGACACAACTGAGGTGATAAGCAACCACCTCTGCTTTGTCTGGCAGAAGAGGAACATCCTCAGCATTGTTTTTGTTGCTGAGACAGAGCAGAAGACATCGCTGCTCTACACAGAGAGCTTGGAGGCCTGAGCCCTGTTGCAACATATGATGCTTTGACTTCTGAGTTATTGCAAGTGGCTCCAGGCACGGTTGGATTTCTGAGCAAGCAGCAGACAAATGTTCGCTTAGGAAGGCAGCTGGAGAAAGGCTCAAGGCAGCAGTGGCAGAAAGAAACCTGCGTCTTTGAGGTTTCCACAAAAACAGAGATGACAAGAACACAGCACGTAACTAGTCCCCAGGGCTGTTGTAACAAGCAGACTGCCACCTGAAAGTCAGGAGAGAGAAAACAAAAGGCAAGATGCCACCATGGAGCCACCTCAGTTCCATCCCTGTGCCAATATGGGGAAAACAGCCTCAAAAAGACTTCCATGAAGGCAGAAGGAGTATAGTAAAAGAAGGTTTTTAGGATTCCTGGAAGGCATCTTGGAAAAATCCTGGAAAGTGGCAAAAAATTCCTAGAATGCAAGGAATTTTCTAGAAAGCTGAGAATTATTCCTATAAAGAATCCAAAAAAATTCTAAGAAAACATTTTGAAAATTCCTGGTAATCACTGTAGGACTTCCCTAGAAAGCAATATGAGAAGTGGCTTGAAAGCAGCGTGGGACATTCCTGGGAAGAAAAGGGAGATTTCTAGAAAAAAAAATGGAAATTTCTATTTTCCTAGAAAACAGAAAACATTTGAAAAATTGAAAAAAAAAAAAAAAATCATAGAAAAAAAATTAAGTCCTGGAAAGTAATATGAGAATTCCTAGAAATCATACTGAGATATTTCATGGAAGAAACCTGATAAATTCCTGGGAAACATATTGGGAAAAAACCAAACCAAACCAAACCAAAAAACAAACCGGAGAAATTACAGGAAAGGGAATATTTCTGGGAAACATCCTTGGCCATTCTTAGATAGCAGAGAGGAGATTCCTGGGAAGAAATAGCAGTGGGGAAATGTCTAGGAACTAACAGAGGGTTTCTAGAAAGCAACAGGCAAAATTCCTCACAAGCACCTGAGGGACAACCCTAGAAGGCTAGAATCAAATTCCTGGAAAGCTACCTGAGAAATTCCCATAATACAACATGGAGTTTCCTAGAAGGGACTCTGTGGGGGTAGAGGGAAAGTGGAGGTGAAGAGGTTGTCTCCATCACTGAGAAGGATATGTTCCTGGGGTCATGGAATACTTGAAAGGGAATTCAGGAGGTCTCTAAGTCCAACCTGCTGTCCTCCAGACCAGGCTGTTCAGGACTTTGTCCACTCAGGTCTTAAAATCCTCCAAGGACAGAGACTGTGCAGTCCTTCTGGGCACCTGTCCCTCTAGCTTGACTGTCTTCATGGGGAAAAACCTCTGCCATACAAGGAGGAAATACATATAACCAGTCTGAACCTCTCTTGTTCCAGAAGAGGTCCATTGCTGCTGATTCCCCCAAGATGCTGCACTGAAAAGAGTCTGACTCTGACTTCTCCATAACTTCCTTGCAGGAGCCTCCTGAGCATGTCCATGGCTGTTCACACTGCCCACACAAACTTCCCTTTCTCTCTGCCAGGCAGTGGGCCCATCTGCCTGACTCCCTCGAGATCAGATGTTTTTTTCCATGGCTTCTTCAGATGCTGTTTCTCAGCTCATTTCTGCTCAGAAGGAAGAAAAGATCACAGAGAAGTTGGTGGCATCACTTCTATGATGTTCCACTCCCCAGCTGACCCAGCTGAGCAGGGAGAACTCTCTGGGAGAAAGCCTGGCAATTATTTCCAATAGTCCCTCACACATCTGATTGACTTGTCTTTGCTTTTATGCCTGACACTTCAAACATCAGGGACAGCAAGGAAGGGGGAGGATTTGGCTGGTGGAATGAAACAAGGACTCCAAGAAGTACAGATGCCTCATCTGGAAAGCAAAGCATGTCTCAGCCCCCCTGCTGAGCCCAGCCTCCAGGTTGTCACCTGCATACCCAGGCTTAATTGCACAGAGAGTAATCATTTGTAGCTAATTAATGGTGAGTGGAAGAGGCAGCACCCATGTTGCTTGCTGAAAACCAGCATGGGATGTGACCTCAGAAGGTGAAGTCCACTCTTGGAGGCTCCTGTTAGGTGTGGAGAGGGATCCAACATGTTCCAGAGCTTACATCTCTGCAGGTCGTTCAACTGGATTGTGCCTAAATTTCTCCACCTGTGTCTCTTATCCCACCCATGTTTCAGTTGGGAATGACTCACTGCATAGAAGGGCAGTGCTGAGCACAACAGCCCCTTGATTTCACCCAGCTATTCCAAGAAAACAGGCCTGCTTCTGGTTGCTGGCAGGTAGCCATGGTACAGCCCACATCTGCAGCTCTGGTCAAAGCTCTTCTCAGAGCCATGTGGCCTCATCCATAATGCCACATGGGAGCAGCTTCTGACCTGCCTGGCCCCAGAGCTATGCCCAGTGACTGGCCAAAAGGGTGTTCATTGGCATGGTTCAAAGCAGTGGTAGGGAGCATGCTAACGATGAGAGGGGATGGATTCATGTGGGACAGTGCCCTGGCTCTCTTAGGTACTGGTGTAGACATGTCCACCTTGACCCTTCTTGGGCATCCTCTACCCTATGGGGGTAAGAGCAGACCCACATGACCCGTTCCTTTCCATCTATGTTGTTTAACTCCAGCTCAGGTTGCAGGTGTTCAGCTTGGGCTTCAGAAGAGCTGAGCTGAAGGCACTTGGCCAAGGAGCTGGTTTTAGCATCCCTATCTTCAGACTCCCCCCCACCCCCCCGCCCCCCACCAGAGCTAACTGGGCATCTCTGTGGGGTGGTGGCTGCTCTCTGAGGGAATTCCTGCTCTCACAGTGTACAGATTTCTGTCTGCAAGATGACAGCTGCTGCTAGGGCAGAGCCATGCCCACCCACGTGCTGACTGAATAATGAAAACAAAAGTTCCTGGCTCCCACTGGATGCTGTTTTATTGCCTGGCTTGTGGTTGCTGCCATGTGACTCACTTCCAGGGGAGCCCACCAGGCACTTCTGTTGCAAAAAGGAGAAAAGATTGCAGAGCCCAAGCTGGTGTGCAGTTGGGAAAGCAGATCAATATACATTTGGCAGATCAATCACTGTCTTGGGAAGGGAATTCTGGCTGGAAGAACTCTCCTGCTTCTGCTTGGTCATTAGTAGACCCCCCTATTCTAACTCAGGGCCTCCACCTAACAACAGTGCTTTACTTGATTAATGCTGATTAGCCCTGCTTTGCTTGGTGCCTTGATTAAAAAGCAAGGTTCATTTCCCAGGTTTCCTTCCCAATCATATTCCCTAATTTCTTTTGGCACCTCCACAGCCTCTTAATTCTTCAGTCCTCCAAGAAGCTCATCAGACAAGGACAATGTTTGAGGCACTGTATAAGAAAGGTCAGATGTAGATTCTCTCCTGTGCTATGTTACTCTACATGGTAGACTGGCTAGTGGCAACTGTGCCTTAAAAAGTTGTTCATGACAATTTCAAAGGCTGATAAAAGCCCACTGTCACTCAAGATTTCCCTACATATCATCCTTCTCAGACACATCTGTGTGATTCCAATCCCTGAAGAGACCCTCCAGGGAGGTTGAAGAGGATCTCTGCACAAGAGTGTCCAGCGACAGGACAAGGGGAAATGGTTTTAAACAACGGGAAAAAGGTTTAGATTGGATCTTAGCAAAAAGTTATTCAGTACAAGGGTGGTGAGACTCTGGAGTAGATTGCCCAGAGGGACTGTGGATGGTGGTGAACACCATGGAAGTGTTCAAGGGCAGATTGGATGAGGTCTTGAACAACCTGGTCTAGTTGAGAGGTGTCCCTGCCAATGGCAGGAGGTTGCATTGGATCATCTCTAAGGTCCCTTCCAGATTAAGCCTTTCTGTGATTCTGTGATTGACTCCCACGGGCTGTAGAAGCAAAGGGATCTGTATTGCCTCTTCACCAAATGATCAGCTAAACTGGCTTTTTGGGTTTAGACCAGTGGCTACCTAGCCTGTTCAGTGGCTGTAGGAGGTGCATAAAAATCAAACAAAACCAAGGCACATACAAAGTGACCTTAGCCAAGCCTTCCCATCTTTGGAGATCTGTGGTTCAAGCACTTTCATCAGGTAGAAGCCATGGGATTTACCACCCACCAACACTTAGCTGAACTCATGACAACCTCCACAGCATCCTGTGGCAACGAGGTGGGCAACACAAAAATACCTGCTTGTGTCTGTACCAAACCTACTGCTCGCTTTCAGAAACACCTCGTTACAAGGGGCAGGGCAGCAATCTGTTCCTTCCAGCTCTGTCCTGTCCATGATGTGACAGGTCTTTGTCATTGCTACTTTAGGCTCCTCTTGTTCTAGCCAGAGAGCCTTAGGAACACAGGAACAATTTTGCAGCTTATTGGAAATTGTTTCAATAAACCAACAGGAGCTAAAGAAAACAAAGATCCTGTTACTGCCTCTGTTTCACAATAAGAAAGTGGAAATTCAGAGTATCTTTAAAAACACAACCAAGTAAATAACAAATTGGCATCAAGAGCAATGAGTTAATCTGGCATCTGAATATTCACTGCTATTAAATGAGATGAAGACTTGCCTCCTTCAGCTCTTATGTAAATAGAACTCATCTGCGATGCAGATTTTATTAATTAACTGGCAAATCGAGAAAACCCCAACAGGCTGTAATTGAACTTCACGTTGATGATAGATGAGGAGACACTTACAGGCCATCCAGTGTGTCTGCACAGTCACTGCTGGAGCTGCTGCCATCCCCACCCATCTTCACAGCAGAGACTCTGCCCCATCTCGAGCAGAACCAGGAAGGTCTGAGGGGCAAATGCCCAGAGCTGATGGGATACAAGGCACATTTGCCTCCTGAAGCACCCTCTGATGATTATATACCCTATAGAAACACACTCAAAACCAAGACCTAAGGCAAAGCACAGACCAGTCAGATTTATCTGGGTCCCAGTGGTGACTCCTGCTGGGCAACTTGGACAGTGGTGGCCTACATGGGAAGAAGGCAGCCAGAAAACCCTGCAGGAGCCCTTGCCCTTCTCCAGCAAAGTGGTACAGCCCAGCTGGAAGGAGATTGAGGCTTTAGTTATGTAAGGGATGAACGAAAACCCCCCTGCATGGGTGCTTTGCAGATCTTGGTGGGGAATTAATTCTGCTTTTATTTAGCCAGAGAAGCAGCAAGGCGGCAGCGAGGCGCCCACCCTCGGAGCTGCTGAGGCCTGGGCTCACCTGGGCACGAGAAGGGGAGGGGCATTTGAAATGCTGAGATGTAAGAAGAGTTTCATTATTGCTCTGGATGGCCCCTTCATTAGAGGAAAACACAGTATTTAATGAAGAGGAAAGAAAAGAGGAGCTCCCTGCTGTGTCCAGAAAGGCGTCTCTTCTCAGCTTTGCTTCATTCCTCTTATTTACTGGAATGAGGATGTCTGGACCTATCCAACCCTGTAGCACCCAGTCCCTGGGCTCCTTGAGGGCTGCTCCAAGGCCACCAAGATCTCCCTGCAGACAGCAGACCCCACTGGGCTCCCCACACTCAGATGGTCAGAGAGTGACCTTTGGTGTGGACATGGGGTACTGAGGTCTACCCCTCTCCACCAACACACACTCCAAGTGCTTCACAGCCAGCAATTCAGTGCCACTGCCTTGCTCTCCAGGAGAAACTGAAGCATGGAAGATGTGTTATTGACAGTTGGCATAAAGTCTGAAGACCATATTTGATTAAAGGGCAAGGAGAACCCTCCCCCCATGGCTTCCTTCCAAAGTGTCCCTGGACTTGCTTTCTCATGACTGGCTTAATGAACCCAACATGGGATTTTCACATGAAGCTGATTCCTTCCAGCTGGCACCAGTTGCTTGCCAAGGTGTATTTGCTCTCCCAGTTACACCCCACAAAGTTTTCAGCATGGAAAGGCAGAATCTCTTCTCTTTCTCTTCCTCCTTTCCTAGTAATTGGGGTTTTTTTAGCAACCTGTCAACAGATGTCAGGAGTGGAACCAGCTCACATTCCCTTTGCTGGGATGACTCTAGCTCTACTAGGAATTGAGATGAAAGGAAACTTGCTTTTATCCCAGCATAAGCAGGGAAGAAGTGGAGCATGAACAGAGAGAAGACAGGCAGAGAAGCAAGCACTGATTTTATTCTGAGTCTCTGCACCTAAAGCTGTCCTTAATCATCACTCATGACTCACAGCCCTTTCTTTCACTGGGAGCTCCAGACAGGGTAATTTTGTTTCTGAAATTCACAGACACATTGGCTAGAAGGGATCTCTGGACATCTCCAATTCAGGCACTCAAGTTGTATGTCTCCAATTCAACCACTTGCTCCCAGAATTTGCTCAAGATCCCTTATGACCCATCCTGTTCCCGAAGTGATTTGCTTTGAAAGTGTCCTGAGGTGAGAGAGCTTCTTGCAATGGAGAACACATTGGAGAAGGAAGAGTGATTTCACTGGTTGCCTACTCTCTTCACTGCTCTGTACAACTGCCCAGCCCAGCTTCACTATCAGAAGATGAACTCTGAGACCTGTGTGGGCCACAGTTCATGGAAGACAGCAGGAGGAGGAGATCCATAGGATCTCAGGAGACTGAGTTGCTTGCAGAAAGCAGTGAGGTTCAGGATAAGGTCAGGAGCTGGAGAGAGACTGTATGTGAATGGTGGGTAACCACAGAGAGACTCAGACCATCAGACTCAGCCACCATCTGACTTCAGTTAATTTTTCCTGGCTGATTTTCTGCTGCAGCCAGAAGCTGGACTGAGGTTTGCCTGGAGACAGGATCTGAATCTGCTGTGAGACCTTTTGTTGGTCCTGTCTGCTGCACCCTGAGACCTTCAGCCTCGCCCTTCATGCATTATTTACAGGATTGCAGAGACCACAGCCCCTTCTCAGCCCCATCACTGAGACCTTCCAGTGACTTCAACATGAAGGAGCAAGTTTCCTGTAAATTACATTTCCAGCAATGTCTCTGCTAATTAAAGATTATGAAATGAATTTACCATTGCGTCAATTAAAATCCATTCACAGCTAATACCTTCCTCTTTTCCAATGTTCTTTATTTACTGAGGGTGGTGAAGGAAGGAAACATGCTCAGAGTCTCCAGAAGTTCTCTGGATTTGGAAAGACTCGGCTCTGCCTCGTTACATGGAATAGGTCCCTGGAGAATGCAGGTTGATTGCAATCTAATTTATGGCATTCATCAACATATGAATTAATGCTGGGGTCTCAGATATGAAATCTCTCCATTTCCCCCTCCCACCTCACACAGGCTCACCAGCTTGTCTCCACTGCCACCCCTCCTTCTCTTCCAGTACTAGTTCCTTCATTAAAGAATCAGCCTTGGGTTTGGTTCCAAACTTTATAATGAGCAAACTGGGCATCTCACCAGGCTTGCTCTGAAGTAAAGTCAATGGAAACCAGGAAGGATCTGTTTTGAGTAAGTCTGGGATCTGGAGCTCAGCTGCTGTGTGCCTCAGCTTCCCTGTCTGTGTCACAAGGATGCTGTTCCCAACTTCCCTCTGAAAGCCACGGGAAGACTAAAAACACACTTGTGCTTTGGAGCCCTGCAGGGAAGTTTGCAGAGGGCTTTTGTGTGTTTTACTATTGCTCCTCTGTATTGTTCTTGGCTTTGACCTTGGCCTGAGCTGAAGGAAGAGCATAATGAAGCAAAGCCACTCGCATTTCAGGTGGATGTTGGACACTTGCTAAGTAAAGCCTAAAACTGCAAAGTCTTCCAGTAGCAGCCATTAACCCACACGGTGACTGAAGTCTGGGAGCTGTTGACAAGGTTATAAATCAGCAGCAGCGGTGGATGAAGGGCCACATGTCTGCTCTCTGCCTAGAGGCTGGTGCAGGCAAAACAAGACAGCAAAACAAATCTAAGGGCACAAAGTCAGTGTGCAGCATGCCTCGGGGCAGGATTTGGGAATAGGAGGTAGATATGCAGAAGAGCAGGGTTGATTCAGCTGTTTAAAGGGGAATCTTTTGCTTTGTTAACACGAGGAGGCAATAGTTATATAGGGTAATGGTGCAGCCAGGTATAGTCCAGGATGGGAATGATAGGCCTACAATCTCTGACTGCTAGGGTCAGGCTTCCTTTCCTTGGAGGATAACTCCACAGCCAGAACTGGTTTTGAGATAGAAATATCAGAGTCTGTGCTCTCTTGCTGGTCAGATTCCAGAGTCATCTTCAAAAGGCCCCATTAGAGAGAAAAGGTCCATGTGCAATCTCACTGAAGCTCTGCACCCCCATGAACAGAGAGGCTTGGACAGTCGTTCCTGAATTGTTTAAATGCACGTGGACTTAGCGGATGTGCCTTAGTTTTGTCCCTGATGAAATAAAGCCTCTAAGGCCATTTTTACAATAATCTGTAGATCACATTGTCCAAGAAAAACATCAAAGAATGCTCCAAAGAAGAAGAAGGAAAAAAGAAGCTCACTGTGCTTGATGGGACAGTGACTCTGTAGTGAAGAGTACTCAGGTTGCTTTCGCCAGGAAAAGCTACAACCTGGCACTGAAGGACAAGAACTGACTGCATAGCTCTTCCCTAGTAAGAGACTTCCTTCATCTGTGGAACAGCAGGTTTAGCCAGAGGAACATGCAATGCAATCAACAATTTCGTAGCCAAGAGCTTTGGTGAACTGTGGGCTATTTGATGTGGACATTTAATACCTTCAGAGGCGTGAAGTGTAGGAGTCAAAGGACTGAGACTCTGTGTGGTTAACAGCCCATGGAACACAATCATGCCCTGCTCATTATGAGTGTCACCTTTAGTCTTAGACCTTCCCCTGACATTTCGACTCCTAGAACACTTCCCTGGCTAAATTCCTCTTTGGTTTATATCAGGCAGGCAAATGCAGCACTTTCATCACAAGATAAAAAGATGGCAGGGGTTTGATCTCACCTCTGGCTTCAGGTGAGTTAAAAGTGGTTTCCATACTTGATAAATACATAATTCTGACTTTTGCTGGTTCTGCTCCTGAGTTTACCCCAAAGTAATCAAGCGTTTTGCTGCCACTGCCAATCACAACTGTCTGCTGCTGACAAGGGAAGGTTGCTGTTGGAGCTGGAGCACCACAGGGTGCTTGAGGCAATGTCCCTGCTGAGACACAGCAAGGCTCAGTCCAGGCTGGAGCTTCTTCATGCTCCTATCACTCAGTTCAGGGCTCTTGCAGTTCAGGAGAAGTTGGCTGAGCTTGCCTGACCTGAATAGGGAAACAAGGTGCTATCATCCAGTTTCAACCTTCAGTCCAGAAGGGCTGTGCCCACATCTTTCCTCTGTTCCAGCACCCACATACCTATAGCAGCTGGATGTTCTCATGTGTGACCCCATGTTTGCACACATTGCTTCGGAGTACAGGACAGGGAGTGTTATCCAGACACTGCATCTACTGGTGCTCACTAGAAGGCAAACACAAGCTAACATTACAGACTCTCTGTCATCAGCTCCTTTAACGTCATCATGCTGGTAGGGCAGGGATGGCCAGGACACAGTCCCAGGGGTCATAGAATCATAGAATGGTGGGGGCTGCAAGGGAGCTCTGGAGATCATGGAGTCCAACCCCCTGTCACCCAGGACAGGCCACACAGGAACAGATCCAGGTAGGGTTGGAAAGTCTCCAGAGCAGGAGACTCCACAGCATCTCTGGGCAGCCTGGTCCAGACTCTGACACCCTCACAGGGAAGAAGTTCCTCCTCATGTTGAGGTGGAACTCCCTGGGTTGGCTTTATAGTCCGTGTTTGAAGCAGGTGCTGCTCTGGAAGGAGAAAACACTGGAGCAAAGACTTGGCGAGGGACAGAGAGCAGGGCTCCACACTCCTGTGTGCCTGTAGAGAATGGGAACTAGAGTTTGGAAAGCTCTTTTTCTGCACCTCTAGCTGCAATGAGGAAGTTCTCCTATTTGCCTTGCTCAGTTCCTGCACCTCTACCAGTGTTGGCATGTAAAGGCTCCTCCTGGAGACCAGGCATTAGCAGCTGGATGGACTCCTCAGTCCTGCCCTTTCAAACCCTCTGAAGGCTTGGACAGGGTTTGCATCTCTGAAGTTCCTGCAGCATTTTGCTTGAAAGAAACAGCTGGTGACTTTTTAAATTCAGCTCAACGTATCCAGCTTAGATGGAGGCAAAGACATAAAATGTAAAGACTGCCAACTTCTCCTTCCAGATCCCTTTGAGAGGCTCTGGGGGATGTTGGATGCCAACAGCCTGACTCACCTTCTCACTCTATTTTCAGGATAGTGAAGCTGTGAGTGGAAGGGGACATGGAAAAAACCAGCATTTTTCCACCCCTGGGGATGAAGCCTTCCTGTTCTGATTTGCCCAATTGTATCAAATTTACCCACAGATAGAATTTTCAGCTTTTTTTACGTGTTCTGGGACCAAACAGCGCTTTCTAGAGATGCAAACAGAACATGTAATTTGCTCTTCCCACCTTCACCTCCACTGCAATGAGTCCTGTTGGCCTAGGTTTGTTTGCCTGGGAAATGCTCCCTTTCTTTCACAAAGCAAGCTTTTCATGCTTGGGGTTTTTTTTGCATGCCTTCAGCCTCTCAAATCTACTGAATAAGCCAAGCTGTCCCTGAGTACACAGAGTTAAAACCCCACTTCGTTTACCAGAGGCAGCAGATAGGGAAGAGTCTTCCTTGGCATTGCACTTAGTATGACCTTCTTGTGGCTTCCAGGATCTGAAAGGGCTCCAGGAAAGCTGGGGAGGGACATTTTAGGATGTTGAGTAGTGACAGGACTGGAGGGGATGGATCAAAACTAGAGATGGGTGGATTCAGGTCAGACATGAGGAAGAATTTCTTCCCCAGGAGGGTGGGGAGACCCTGGCACAGGGTGCCCAGAGAGGTGGGGGAAGCCCCATCTTTGGCAGTTTTTCAGGCCAGGCTGGATGGGGCTCTGTGCAACTTGCTGTAGTGGGAGGTGTCCCTGCCATGGCAGAGGGGCTGGGGCTGGATGAGCTTTAAGGTCCCTTCCAACCCTGACAGTTCTATGATTCTATGATGTAATTTATTATTGGAATCTGTCTTTGGCTTTGGTAACATGAATAATACAGCATAAAAAAAAAGCCATATCTTTTTAGAAAGGTGTTTTTATATATAGCTAGATAAAGATAGGCAGCTCTGATTCATCTGCCAAAACCTGCTGCTGTTCCTTGTTTGTTTGTGGGTCTTTTCAAGCAGAAATTGCCAGGCAAGAGGAATGCCAGGAATGGAAATCCAGGCTAAGCCTTTCTATTTCACATCTTGTTGTCATGCACAAAGGTTGCTGACAAAACTTTGGAACAGGTCTGGAATTGGGTTGGATAAAAAGTTGGTGCTCCAGGGTCTAGGGCAGCAGCTGGACACAGCCAGACAGGTAGATAGGGAAGAGCATCCAACCATCCAGGGGTGAGTGAAGGTCAGCACACCTCATCCAGGGGAAGGCTGGAGACTGGGATGCAAGCTGTGCAGCCTCCACAAGCAAGGCACTGGGGTGAATGGGGATGGCATCCTGCATAGCTAAAATCAAAATGGTATGAAGAAGTCCTGGGAAGACCATTTTAACTTGTGCCAAATAAGGGCATAAATCTTAGTGCTTCTTATTTTACTGAAGAGGTTTTCTGGTATGTTTGGTGGGGATCAGGGTACAGTATCAGCAGCCAGTGCAGACAAGAGACACAGAGATACCCTGAGACTGTAAAATGACTCTTGGGTGGGTGGATGGATGTCTTGCTCAGAAGCACGAGGGACATACTGCTGCTGGAGCTGCACTTCCTGATGATATTCTTGGTCTACTTCTGGCTAGCTCTCAGCCAGGGTAAGACACAAAACCTTCCTATGCCATGACACACTTCACACCAACAAACTCCTACACTACTCAAGCTCAGTTTGCATCAGCTGTTGCCACATCCACAGCCTGTTGCATTCACAACCCTTATGTTCACATCCCTCCACAAAGAAGGCCATGCAGACACCAGTGGAGATGGGAGCAGGGTCAGATCTCTAGCCATGGTGCAGCAGCCAGGCTGCAGAACAACCTCAGGATTCACCTTTGTTGAAACCCTGGGATGTGTTCCCAGTTACAGAAAAGAAACCAGACTGCTCAGGGCATCACTTGCAATTTATCAGAGCAGTTTTTCAACCCTGCTTGGACACCAGCATCATCAAAGCCATGTCCCAGTAGTCAGTTTGATCCTGCCTGTATGGAAATAAACCAGCAGAGCTGTCTTTGACTGTTGCTACTTAGGGAGTAAGCCATAAAACAAAAATACTAAGGAAAAAACGGAAACATACATTTAATGTCCATCATGATGGACAAGACCTTTCTTGACCTGCTAAAACATTATTTGTTCTTGTTCCCAGGGGCCAAAACACCAGTCTTCTTCATGAGCTATGGCATTGGATAAGTGTATATCCCTAAATTTAATTTGTCCAATTGCATTAGGACAAGCAGCTAATTCCAAAATTCATTTTGCTCCCATAATCAACCCCTCTGCCAAATGGCATTTGGGTAGAATTGTGGAGATTGTGATTTTTATTTAAAGTGATTTATTGAAATCATTAGCAATGTTCTCTAAGTGGGATCCTTGGCAATCCTTTTAATCTCTCCTCCATCACAGCAATGCAAACTTTTTTTTTAATAACAGAGAGTTTGAAATATAAGGTTATTAAAATCCACACTTATATTTCTTGGTGCTCACTCCCTCTGTAATGTGATGGAAGCAGTAATCGTGGAAATAAAGCCTCCCTTTCAGACGAGAGAGGCAGAGAGTATAATGAACAATTAAGCATTTATTTAGTCACTTTGAACTGATATGGGTGTTAATGAAAACAAAAGAGGCCAACTTTACTTTCACTGCAGGGAAATGGAATAGGTGGAGGGTTGGGTTGGGTTTTTTTATGACTCTAAGCCACTTCAATGAATTCAGCACATGCAGAGGACCTCAGAGATCCCTCAGCTGCTTTTCCAGCCTATCCCCAGTGCTCAGTGGAGATCTAGCAAACCGAGGAGGGCTGCCCTCTTTCCTGCTGGAGCAAGGGCTGGGCTGCTGTCACCAGATGGCTCTGGGCAATCAGAGAGCCACTAGCTGATGATTGGCTTCATCCTCCAACGTGCTGATTCCCAGCCCTGCATTTCTCAGAAAGCTGGAAGTGGGGCATGGGAGATGGAGCTTTGCCAGCTGTGCCAGCAGTGCTGCAAGCCCCTGGTCATGGGCACCAGGATAGGGATGACCAGCCAAACCAGCAGGCAGTTGGGGCAGGATCTGTGAGCAGGTGTCTGTGGGTCCCAGCTTCCAAGGGTGCCAAAGGCAGTGCAGCCCTGACAGACCCAGCCGAGGGCACGTGCAAGGCAGTGGGGAGAGGAATGTGTCAGCCAAGTCTTGGTCCTTTCTCCCTTTGTTTTGAAATGAGAAAGTAACAGTTGACTGATGGTGTGGAAGGAAGGAAAGGGCTGTTGTGACTATGGTTTTACAGGTGGGTTTGCCAGTCTTCCACCTGCAACCCTGTTCAGAAGCTCGTTCAGCTGGTTCTGGCTACCTGTTAATTGTTCTGTTTGGGGTGTTTTGATCCATAAGACATAGGGCAGAGACCCTGGCCCAGTTGCCCAGGGACTCTAACCTAGGTATAATTAAAGCACTTGAACGTGGTGAAGACCTTAAGGCCTCCAAAGCCACAGCATCCCCTTTTGCCTTCAGTTCCTCTGATTAATCTCCCCAGGCACACACACCTTTGTGAATATTTGGTTCCAAATCACTTGGCTCCATCCTCTCCTGGCAGTAAAGCTGTGCAGGGAGGAAGGAGACTGCCTGCAATGGTTACACCCAGAGCCAGCCACAGGGATGGCTCAGCATGGACCAGACACTCTCCCTTTCCCTCTGGTTGATGCACTGGTGCCATGGCAACTGCTAACACCAAACAGCTGCAGTGAAAATACAGCTTGAGAGCAGCTTCAGTCCCCATGGACCAGTGGGCATATCCTGGGGATTGTCCTCTCCTCCTTAGGAACTCCACCTCTGGAGCTGGACAAAGCCAGCCTGCACTGTGATACCCCTGCAAAGGGCCCAAAACTCAATTTAACTTGAAAAATTCTTATAAAAATATTATTTTTGCCATATTTTTTTCCTCTTGGAAGGATAAAATCTTATTTGGAAAGACTCAGTCTGGGAGAGTAGCTGTTGACCTTTAACTCCTGACTTCTGCCCTGGCCCTCAAAGCATCCTCACAGCTTCACCCTCTGGAGGCAGAGGAGCAGCTCCAACCCCAGGCAACACGACACTGGGACAAAGAGGACATCAGGACATGTCCCATTGCAGGACATCTCTCCATGCAGCTGCCCAGATGTGTCTCTGTAACCAGGCACAGCTCTGTCACTTGTGAGAAGAAATTTTAGGATGCTGAGGAACAGAAGTTGCTGTGACCTGGTCCATGCACGCTCCAAGGTGGGGGGGGAAGGAGAAGCATTTTCCTCCAGATTTTCTTTACTCCTGGGCTGTACAATCTGTCCTTCAAATACCCAAATCCTGGTGATTTTGGTGTAAGGGAGAGATGTTGCCATTTTATTCTCTACACTTCCAACCCCCAGGCAGGTGGCAGGATTGCTGCTGGCTAGTTACACACACACACACACACACACGCACACACACAAAAGTTAATCTTTTGCTATTATTTCTCAGAAGCTCCATTTTGCTGCATTCAGGCCTAATGTAGTGATTTCTTTGTCCTCGTGACAGCGATTTCTTACATGGGGAAGCTGCACCAGAAAAAAAAAATCCCCCAAAAAGAAAAAGTAGATGTGAAAAAAGGAACAGTGATTTATTTTCACCTTCAAATATAGAAAGACAATTTCCCCCTCCCTAAGATTGCCTCCTCTTTAAATAAGTCCCAGTGCCTTCAAACAAAGCCAGCACCCCGGTGAAATCCCATTGGCAAGGTGAACGACATGTGTTTGTGGGGAACCCGGACCAGTTTCAAACAATCATCAAGGTGACCAGGGACAGGCTCTTAACCAGTTTACACAGCCAGCTAAGTAGGGAGGGGAGACGGCGAAGGAACTCAACCCCAGATCCTCCGGGCTTTCTGCAAATCGGGCATCCCGCTGATGCCAAAACTTCTCCGGGCGGAGGCCGGGGGTGTGGAGCGAGGCTGTGGGAAGCCTCGCTCCCCGGGGATGCCGGCGGAGGGA
>VYZU01080494.1:0-38935 GCA_013401355.1 Ceyx cyanopectus
TTTTCCATCTGGCTGCCTACTGGAAACAGGGCCCCAAACTGGTATTTCAGACACTTTCTGTATCTATTTTGCAAAGTAATTGAGTTGTGAGAAGCAGGTTACTTAAGCAAATGCAATGGCCCCTGTCACACTTCATAAGGCCTGTAAAACCCACAAACCCAAACACCATCAAGGCTTTCCAGCAATTACAAATGCAACTGGCAAAGCAGCTTTGCTGTCCCCTGAGGAGGAGGTTGATGAGGTCTCCTTGGGGCAGCAGCTCCAGCACCGCTGCTGCTGAAGTGAAATGTGACCATGTCTCTGTCCACCGTGCAGTGGGCATCCTCCAGCACACCCCTGACAGAACAGTTATTAAACTGGTGCTTAATGGACCTCAGCCAGGCCCCATCACCAGTACAAAGCAGGAGTATCATCTCATCTGCTTTTAGAGAGGGAAGTGACTCGTCACCTCGTTGCTGGTTGGTCACTGGGGGACTTGGGCACATCTGGGACGGGTGGCACAGGTTGGTGGGCACAAGGAGCTGCCTGTACAGCCAGCACAGTTCAGAGACTTTGGGGAGGAGTTTGCAGAGAGGAAAGATGTCACTTGACCTTTCTGTGATTAAGTTCCCTGGCTGCTCTAATGGCTTTGGGATGCAGGAGGTGGAGGTGTAAATGCTGATGACGCATGGGTGGCCTCACCCTTGCCTGCCAGGGAGCAAACACACTGCCAGAGGATGAGCACATCCTTTTTTCCTCTTTCCCTGCTGCTTATTTATTTCGCAGGCAAGGAGCAGAGGTGGGAATAAAGGAAAAAAATAAGTCAGCTGGTTATTAGATCAGCAGCAGTCGTTTTGAGCCCCAGGTTCCCTGTACCAATGGGTGTAGGCTTTGGTTTGGGGATGCTTTTCTGATGCAAAATGGTGTCTGATCGGAAAAGGATATTTTGCTGCAATAATTTTCTGCAAGCAACTTGCACTGGCCTCTCTGAGGTAGCATGTTGTTGATTAATGCACAAACTTACCCACTCTCCCTGGTGTCTAGTTTTCATTCCATGTCAGCTCTGATTATTCAGTAAAAAAGAAACATTGGCCTATGAAGCTAAACATCAAAATGCAGAAGCAGAACCCTCAGTGTCCCCACTGTTTGCAGTGTGTTTGCTCAGGGTTATTTTTATGCCACACACAATTGAGGTTATTGAGGAGAGCAAAATGAACAGTATTTGTTATTCAGTTCATTTTGGGTTTTCAGCGCTGTCGTCCTCTCACAGCAGTGGTGCCTGGGGACGTGGGGGGGTGGGGGGTGAGGTTATGAATTTATTACATGGTGTCTGGAGCTGCACAGAAACAGCTCCCAGAGGTCTTGCTGAAGGAGGAGAGGATACTGCACGGGGGAGCCAGGAATGGGTGGACAGGGTGGGAAATGTGGGTACAGAAGCAGCTCTCTGCGGGGCAGCCATACTGGGAATTGCCATCTGGGGCTGCTGGGCTGAGTCTGACCTCTGAGCAAAGTGGGTAGGTTTCTGCTGGGACCTCCCCTGTGTCTTTGCTGGCTGGACCTGCATCTGAGGTCAGGTTCCTTACGCCATGCAGATTTAACTGGGATTATGCATTTGCAAGTCTGGATCTGTTTGTTTCTATAATTTGCCAAACTGAAATCCGAAGTCCAAAGAATCTTAGAGAGGTTTATGATCTTCATTCCAGAGTCCACGTCTGGTTTTGTGCACTGTTAATACATTACAGTTTCTTTAGAACAGTTAATAATTTGTGTTAAATAGCTTAGCTGCTGATTTTGAACAATTTAGTGACAATAGACTGGATGCAAATTGAATGGAGCTGGTATTGTTCTTAAAAAAAGATTTCCATTATCTTAGGATGTGATCACCTTGTAATCTCCAGTGTCTGTGTTACACCATCCAACGCTTGCAGAGCTGTGCAGCTCTTGTCTCGTGGTGGAGAGATGGAGGCAGCAGCTCACAGATGCATAGGCTACCTGCTCTGCACCTCCAGAGTCTTGGGCTGATGCTGCTCTGTCAACCACCAACTTGAGTCCAGGAAAACAAAATTTGGGTTTAGAGCAGGAAATGAGGAAAAAAAAGAGACCAAAAAAACCCCCAACCTGTTGGGTAAAGTAACTGGAAAAATTGTGTGATAGAAGATACTCAAGTCAAAGACCTCAGGCTGTTTCCATGTGGGGAAGTCAGCAGGCTGGTCACTGGCACCCGAGCAGATCACTGAGGCTCATCCAGTTCCCTGCGTTGTCCTTGAAAAATCTGTGTGAATCCTGCAGCAGAAGTTGATGTATTTGGTGCATCTACAAAGCAGCACAATTCCAGGCTGGGAACCCAGGAGGCTGGCTGGATAAGTGGGCTTTCCTTGCACTGGGGGTTGCACTAACCACGTATGGACCAGATGCCAAACCTGGTGCTCACTGCCTCTAAACCAAACCCCTGTCCTCCCTCTTTGTGTTTGCAGAGCTGCCTTCCTCGGAACACCTGAGCGTGGCCGACGCAACATGGCTTGCCCTCAACGTGGTGTCTGGTGGAGGTGGCTTCTCTGGCTCCCAGCCCATTGGAGTGACCAAAATTGCCAAGTCAGTAATAGCACCCCTGGCTGACCAAAACATCTCAGTGTTCATGCTCTCCACCTATCAGACCGACTTCATCCTGGTAAGAGGCCACGAGGGGACCGGGCTGCGTCACCTGCCTCTGAGTGAAAGTTCAGTTGGGCAGTTTTAGTAACATTTCTGGGAGCAGGTTGTTTGAGGAGCAGCAGCAGTAGCAAAGGGTGCTTCTCCCAGAGCTCTGTGCCTTCTAGTTAGGTGCAATGACATCCCTAGTGACTGCCTAATGAGAGTACTGAGCCCCCACTGCAGGCTCTCTCTTAATGGAGGCACTGGCACCATTTCCCACCATCACTCAGACCTTGGTTTTCTGGGAGCTGGAGGAACACAGTGTCTGCTGTCCAGTTGGCTAAGGATGGCCAAGAGGCTCCCAGGTTGTTTTGGGTCTAGCAGGCAGTCTGTCTCACGCGTGTTCGGACACATGGGGCATGACCGCGTAAGCTTTATTTCCTTAGGAAGCAAAGCTGAAGACCAGGCAGTGCTGAGTTGCTTGAAAAGAGGAAAAACATCTCCCTCTTAGAAGTCTCCACACTCTTTCCGCAGTCTTAAAAACACTGTTGTGCTTAATCCCATTGCTATTTGTAGTGATGGCTAATCCTGGTGTCAACTGCAGGTACGTGAGCGAGACCTGCCCTTCGTGATGCACACGCTGGCTGCTGAGTTCACCATCCTCAGGGTGGTGAACGGGGAGACGGTGGCTGCCGACGACCTGGGGATAACAAATGGATTTGTCAAACCAAAACTAGGTAAGGCCCAGCCTGGGCTCAGCTTGCCAGGGAGCTGGTCTCCGTGACACATGGGGGTGAAAATCTGCCTCCTGCCTTTTTTGGTGACTGTTTATCCTGTTGTAAGATACTTGAACTATCTTAACACCTTCCTGAGTCTATTCCAGTTCAACCAAGGATTTGAGTAGGTGCTGATGAGCTTTCATAGAATCATAGAATGTTTGGAGTTGGAAGGGACCTAGAAAGATCTAGTCCAACCCCCTGCCAGAGCAGGGTCACCTAGACCCTTTTAATGCTGGTTCCACATCTCTAGAGGAGACATGCCTTTTGTAGGACTGCAAGTTAAAGTACAGTTCATTTCATTAGCAAAGTTAATGTTATCTGTAGGCCCTATTTCCATGTTTCAGCATTTCAAGGGAAAAGGGCTTATATAAAGCTCATTTAAGTATTGCAGTGATTGAAGCCCAGAGAATACTCTTGTTCAACTTCCACACTTCAGTACCAGTCAGGATCAAGGCCACAGTGAGCTCCGGGCTGTACAGAACCTTGGGATGTTTCCAGTCTAGAGAACAAGCATCAAGCAAAGGGTGCAATGAGGGAAAGGAACCACTTAAATACATATGTTTACCTACACTCCTGTGTGTCTGTTTGGGCCCATAACCAAACAAAGCAGGGGTTAGCTATGATGAGGTGTCACTTGATAGCTGTAGAGCATCTTGTTGAAGAAAATGAGCCTAAACCAAAAAAAAACCAAAAACCATCAAGAAAGGGCACAGCAAAAGGCAGGTTGGTTACACACAGGTACGCAGCTTTCTGTGTTGCTCAGTTTAATGCTCATGTGCCTAAATACTGGCAGCTTCCCAGCCACAGGCTGCACCGTGGTTGCCATGCTGCTGTGTGGCAGCTGCTCTCTAACTTTTGTAGCTATTATGGCAAAATCAGCCCCAGAAAGAGGTGAAAGAGGATCTACTGCCAACAACCACAGCTGGAGAAACATCTTCCAGAGCCCTGCTTTCAAATGGTGGAAACCTGGATTGATTTCTACTTCTCAGTGTGTGTTAGCACCTCCTTTATCTTGCCCCTTGTGTCATGTGGATGCACCCAATGGCCTGAAAGCCCCTATGAGCAGCAAGCTGACCTGTACCCTGTGCAGGGCAGGTACTCAGCATGAGCTCACCTATAGCCAGGGAAGAGCACTCACAAGAGCAGGTTGTCCCCAGTCCCTGGCTGAGAGCTGGCAGGGCTTCAGCAGTGAGGAGCTTTCTTACAAACACTGTCAGTTTTCTCTGTGGCCACTGCTGGTGCATGGACAGCATGTCTGGTGGGGTGTGAACCTGCTGAGGATGTGACTTCATAGTTCTGTGTGTCTGTGTCTCTTGCAGTTCAGAGGCCTGTCATTCACCCCCTTTCCAGTCCGAGTAATATGTTCTGCGTCACGAGCCTGGATCCAGATACCCTCCCCACTGTTGCTACTCTCCTCATGGATGTCATGTTTTACTCCAATGGGTAGGTCCTGGCTGGGAGACAGGCTCCTGGGGAGCTGTGCCCGGTGTCTGGAGGCACAGATTCACATTGCTCCTCCAGGATGCCCAGGGATCTGCTGTGGCCTTGTGCTGCTGCAGTGCTCTGCACTTTTGGAGGGAGGTTTCCCAGGCCTGAGAGGCTTGTCCAGGCAGGTGGAGGCCAAACAGGAGATTGAGGGTGCCCAAAGACATCCACTGGCTTTGGAAAGCTGAGCATTGTCAGACTTCAGCTAAGAGCAGCAATGGGATCAGTGTGCTGAGATCCACCAGAGGATGTCTGCCTGTGCTCCTGGCCCACAGCCTCCTCTGAGGGGACCTTGGGGCCTGGATGGGAGATGGTCAGCTGTGGGGACTGGTGTTTCATTCCCTGCAGGATCAAAACAATAAACATCAGTATCATTTGACAGGACTCACTTGTCACTTCACCAGTCAGCACATGAACACTTCTGGTTTCTCTGGCTCTATCTGTTTTACAAGCCTTTCTTTGCTCTTCTGGCCACAGTTAATGCTCCTCTTCTGTTTCCTCAGAGTCAAAGACTCGGTGGTGGGCAACGAAGACTCGGGACATATTCGCTTCTTCTCCTTTTCTCTCATTGAGGGTTACATCTCCTTGGTCATGGATGTCCAGACACAGCAGAGGTGAGCTTTGGTTTGAGGGTCTCCCGTGCCCCAAAAAAGCATCTGGGATGTTCTCAAAAGGAGCAGGAAGCAGCTTAAGGTCCTTCAAGTTAATTCTTGAGAGTCTCATCATGCGGGTTTCATCTTCCTGTACATCCTTTGACTGTTCTGAGTGAAAATTGGCATGTTAGTTCCTGCTCCTGAATTTTGGGCTTGTCTGTCCAGGCCCTCAGTGAAATCACAGGCTGATGTAATGTAGGGTTATTTTGCTTTTGAAGGAGGAGCACTGGAGCAAATGCAGTTTTATCCCATTCTTTATTCATTATGCTTTTAAGAACAAAACCCCCCCCCAAAATACGGTATAGATGGGTAGATGGTTGAAGTTTTAGTGCTAAAGGGCAGAAGTAGGGTGGGGGTGTCAGTGGTGCTGTCCTGCTTTGCTCTCACACATGGCTGGGCTCGGGGCACTTTGGTTGTGATGATAATGTTCTGAGTCATCCCTGTGCAGCAGGGCCCATGACTCGTTTGTCTGGCAAGGAGAAAGTCACCGAGGGAGCAGCTATCAGCCTGTTTGTGTGTGTGCTTCTGCAGCTTCACTTCACAGAGCTCTCTGAGGTCTGCAGGCCAGGCAGGATGCTGCACTGAGATGCAATGTATAGGTTTGCCTTAGACACACAGTGCAGTGTTTGGGTTTCATTCTTGCCTGCCCAGGGACTCTTTTTGCCAACTATTAATTGCCCTCTTGAAAGTTTTTTCAACCTTAATTGAAGTTAACCTCTGAGAGGGGGAGCAGCAGCGTGGGCAGCCAGTGCCTCTCTGTCACAGACTGCCTGCTCAGCCTGGGGCAAGTCTCTTAGGCACTGCTTTTCTTTCCTCTGCTAAGAAATGGAGATCAGTCTCTGCAGGGATCCCAGGAACCTCCCAGGGATGGTGTGGTAAAAAGCACTATTGATGCTCAGGCACAAAACCAATGGTCACCATTCCCAAGAGAGCAGGTAGAGAAATGCTGTGTTTCCAAGCACAGCTCAAATCAAGCCTTCAGGTGAACACTCTGGGTGTTTGTACAGCTGGGGCATGGCATGTTTGTTAGAAATCTTTTTCCATGCCTCTCTGGGTGTCTCTGCACACTTCCAGCATCAGATGCTGGGTTACCACAGGACATCTGGGGGGGCAGGCAGGTGCATCTGTCCCCCTTGTTTTCTGTTTCAGTGAGCTGCTGCCACTGCTACAGTTGGCTTTGAGCAGCACAGGAAGCCAGGACCAGCAGCATCCCTGCAGGCAGGATCTGACACACTGCTGGGTTTTAATTGCCATGCTTGGTGTGCCTTTTCTTTTGCAGATTTCCTAATAATTTGTTGTTTACAAGTGCATCTGGAGAGCTCTGGAAGATGGTGCGGATTGGTGGGCAGCCTCTTGGCTTCGGTAGGTAACCATCTGGGGGATCAGGTGGTGCACAGGTAGCCAGTTGCCTCAGGGCCTTCAAGGATGATGGAAAAATCCATCTGAGGCCGAGACTTTTTAGGAGCCAGCAGCTAACATGACTTTGCAAGCTGAGATTTTCAAACAGGAGGAGTCTGACTCCTACCCTAATAAGTCAGACTTCTAAATATACTTTGGAAAGTGCTCCATGCTTGACAGCTCCATCTAAATTGCATTCATCTGCTGGGCTCTAGAGGTAGCTAAGGCTGGGTCTCTGTTTAATGAGGAGACCTGGCCAAAAGGAATGTGCTGTAGATCCTGAACTCAGTGGTCAGAAGGCACCGTGGTGCTCCAGCACAGCCCTTGGGCAACCCTGTGGCTTTAGGAGATTTAGTTCAGATTTATAGCAGTCCAGGTAGGAGTTCTGTTCACAGACCTGTTTCACATCCAGAGCTGCAAATGTTCTGTGCTCAAAAGAATATTGGGCTTAGGCAGCATGGAACAAATGCTTCAGGTCTGTAGAAGTGTTCCTGATGTTTTTATGTCCAATCCAAACACTGCAGCAAAGGCCTGATCTTCAGAAAACATGGGGGCTCCTTCCCATGGGCTCTGAAACACAATTAACAGGCTTCAGGAACATTTCTGAAAATATGTTTGGCCAGTTTTTGTATTTAATTGCAAATTCTACACCAGATGACCAAAAATAGCCAGAAATTATCACTCACTTTATGCATCTTAGAGGCAAAATTTGTAGAGAAAGCATGGGATATGTCATTGATGGGACATCGGGACACTACCAGGCCCCTAGACTTGCAGTATTTAAATATGTTGGCTTACAATCAATTTGAAATGTTCAGCTTGGATCAGGAAAATTCAGACTTCATCTGGAAAAAATGTGCCATCAATCTGCAATGCACAGCACAGATGAACCATCTAAATTGGCATCAAATCCTGTCACACAGGGGCTGTGGTGGTCTGTGGCCTGGGAACCATGTGTCCAGGCTGACCAGCAAATCAACATCTCCTCTCTCAGAGATGCAGAGCAAAGTGTTTAACAGCAGTGACTGAAGAAAGGAAAGAAGGTTAAGGGTATATGGGACTGGTTTTTGCACTTCCTTCCTGATCATCTTTAATTGCCTTTCTTTGGAGCCCTGAAAATCCTTCCAGTCCTAATGTTTTGTGCCTTTGGGGCATTTCCATTTCTCTGTAACCAAAAGAAGGCAATAAAGTCAAATGTGCAGTGTATTGTGGTGGCCTAAAGAGCCTGATTCTGAAAGAACACATTTCACTGCAGAGATCCCTTCTGATTGGAGTAGTGAAGACAAACTCCTCCCTGGGTAAGCACGGAGCTGGTGAGACCCAGGGGTTCTGTGAGACTGACAGGTGCCCTTCAGACAATGAGTGATTTTTTTTATCTCCCCCCACAGATGAATGTGGAATTGTTGCTCAGATTTCTGAGCCTTTGGCTGCAGCTGACATCCCAGCCTACTACATCAGTACTTTCAAGTTTGATCATGCATTGGTGAGTATCAAGACAGCTTCTTTGGAATAGGGGAGATCTTTTCCCTGGGAGAAAACTCAGGATGAGAGTTTTTTTGCTGGGGTGTAGCCCAGCACATACCTCTCCCCAGCCTCCTGGCTGTCACTGTCCTGCTTCAGAGGCTCCTGAACCAAGCCCAGCCCTACCCCAGGGCAAAGCCATGTGAGAGACTGTTCTTCACAAGCTGCTCTCAGTCCTTAAAGACCTGCACTGATGGAGATTTCATGACCTTCTTGAGCAGTCTTTTCCACTGCATCACTGTCCTTCATTAGAAACAGACAGAAACTTTCTCCATTTTCCTGTAAACACAGGCAGGGGCTCCAGACTCTCAGGAGGTGCCTCTGTGTGTGGGGAAGTCTTTTGAAAGTCTCCCAGGGGAAGACCCCTGCCACTATCTCTTGGTATCTGCCTGGCCTTGACCTCTGTAGTTTTGAGCTGCATCTGTGAGTCCTGATGAGTTCTGCTGGTCCTTCATCCTCCTCCTTGTGGTGCTGGCCTTTGCTAAACCAGCAAGAATGGGCAGCACAACGAGGGCAGGTGAATTTGAAGCAGAGGTGGGTGTTGCTGTGTTTGTTCTCAGCCTGGGGGTCTCACCATTTGTGCAGGGTTCTCTTTTATATTTGCAGATGTTTGGCCTTCTGGGCCTACCTCTGCTCTTCCTTTGGCTGTATAGGACACCCTAAAAAATGAGGGATTCCCCTGAAAAGGGAAAAATTGCTCTGCCTATAGCCACAAATAGGATGGCATTTGAACTGGAGCCCACTGCCCACATCCTGAGAGAGGGAGCCAGCAGCCTGTGTGCTAACAAAGCTGATAAAACTGAGCTGCTTTGTGCTTTGTGGGGGGTTTCTCCTTAAATGTGCCCTTTATTGCATTATACTTCACCTTTCATCACTGTAATTTCACTGCTCAGGCCCTGCTTTTGACCTGTAAAAGCTCCAATGACTTCAAGGCATTTGTTTGGGGTTTTTTTTTCAGCTAATTACTTTGGTTTTTCACAGTTGGTGTGAACCATTTGCAGCCTATAGGTCATGTGTGTAAAGAGTAAAAGTAAATATTATTCCAGATAGCAAAGGTCAAAATGTTATATATGTTTGTCTTATTTTCCTGAATATTAACTGTGCTGATAAGATAAGCTAATAAAACACCATTTTAAAATCAATACTGTTAGCTTTGCCTCACATTCCTGGCTGTTGCTGTGGCCTGTGCTTTCTGTGCAGAGCACGAGGGGCAGGCTGCTTCTAGTTGTCAGGCAGTATCTGGAGAGCTCAGCCCCATCAGTCAAATAGATATTTCACTTAAAACTTGGGCCACACAACTGTGATGGCTCTGCAGGCAGCTCCATCTTTTCAGAGTGTCTCACCCTGCTGCTCCTGAGCCCAGCAGATCCCTCCCTGCTTCCAAGCAGCTGGCAGGGGATGATTTGAGCTGTGCACTAAGATCTGCAGATCTTCCTTTCTCCACTCAGTGTTTTAGCATTTTCCCTGCTGCTCACTGTTGAGTTTTGTTTGGTTTTAAAAGCCTTTTCCTCTGGACAGTGCTGGTCTAGCTGTCAAGCTTTCCCAGCTTGGCTGAGCTGTGTGCTTGCTGCCTCCAGGTTGGGTTTAGTGGCCAGGACCCTCACCTAGATTTTGCTGTGTTTTCCCTAACTTTGCTACCCATTCACCTTGACTTCTAGTCAGATTTCTCAAGGCCTGAGTGCATCTCAAATCCTTTCTCCGCATCCTCCCTTCTTTTAAGATTGTTCAGTACTTGCCAACCATTCAAAGTGCTTTTTCAAAGCTTGTGGTTCCTGTTGAGCTGATCTTTTTTTGCTCCTGTGCATCTTAAGGTGGTTTTTGTTGCCTCATTTTTTATTTGATGGCACGTTAACACTCAGCTCTTCCTGCAATGCTGTAGCTGTAGAACTTTGTCCTGGAAACCAGGACCCGTGCTGGAGAAGCAGTCCCTTTGAGAGGTATTGCTGAGATGGGAACCTCCAGCTCTCTGCTGTGTCCCTTGGGTGACATGAGGTCAGGCTGCAGAGAGCTACGGTGTCCAGCTCCCTCTAGAGAGAGCAAGTGAGAAGAGTCCCTTTTCCAGGAGCTCTGCTCTTCTGCCTCATGCTCTGTGTTCTGGCTTCATCTCCTGCCTCCCCTTCTCACCCTCTCTGGCTTTTGCTAGACCATGACCTTTCTTTCTGTTTTCTTGCAGGTACCTGAAGAAAATATAAACGGTGTGGTCAATGCACTCCAAGTCAGTCAAGCTGAAAAGCATTAGAGATCTTCTGAGCTGGTTCCAGATGCTTTTTATTATTATAATTATTATTATTATTATAATTATTATTATTATTATTCTTTTTTTCTCACAGTATTTCTTG
This sequence comes from Ceyx cyanopectus, assembly GCA_013401355.1. Taxonomy (NCBI): domain Eukaryota; kingdom Metazoa; phylum Chordata; class Aves; order Coraciiformes; family Alcedinidae; genus Ceyx; species Ceyx cyanopectus. The sequence goes on from VYZU01080494.1 coordinate 10,786, forward strand.
AAAAAAATCTGATTCCAGAGAGTGACATGATAAGAGACTGTGGAAAGTTGAGCAGAAACAGCTCCAATAAGCCTTTGTTTTAATTATTATTATTATTATTATTATTGCTATTTTATTAAACTTATGAATGAGGGGCAGGAGAAAAGGAAGTTCAGACAGTTTCCTGATGTTCAGCCCCAAGGTGAAGTGTAACCTGCCTGTGTTGTGGGTGTGGCAAGAGGTGCCTGGGCCCCCCTGGGCATCCCCCCCAGAAGCTGGAGTGCTCTGCTGGGAGCTTCTCCCCACGGTGGGGTGGCCAGGCTGGCTCGGGGACAGCCCTGAGAGCCATAAACACCATGAAACATGGAATTAAACAGAAAAGACTCACATAGTCCTGGCTTGTCTCCTCACATCAGCCTTCCTGGGGCTGTCCCTCACTGCCTGTGTTGAGATAGGATGGGCATTGGGTTCCCCAGGGAAGACTGTTTGGCGTTGGAAAAGGGGGAAAATACCCAGCCATTGGGATTTTCTCCTTTTCCCATTCTTCCTGCAGCCAAAGCCTGGCTGCTCCAAGGAAGCCTGGGGGGGAATGTTGCTCTGGGCCACCTCCAGGCAGGTGGTGTCACCAAGACTTATGTCTGCTTTGAAACTTGGCTGTTCTATTTCAGTATTTCCCAGTCATCCTCCCACTGTCCCCAGCATCCTCCTGCCATGTCCCCTGCTCCAGGACAGCTGCTATCCCCTAACCCCCANTTCTCCTTTTCCCATTCTTCCTGCAGCCAAAGCCTGGCTGCTCCAAGGAAGCCTGGGGGGGAATGTTGCTCTGGGCCACCTCCAGGCAGGTGGTGTCACCAAGACTTATGTCTGCTTTGAAACTTGGCTGTTCTATTTCAGTATTTCCCAGTCATCCTCCCACTGTCCCCAGCATCCTCCTGCCATGTCCCCTGCTCCAGGACAGCTGCTATCCCCTAACCCCCACATCAGAGCAATCCTCAAGCCCTTGTCTCCCAGGGCCAGCAAGAGGAGGGAGTCATCTTTTCTGCCATCCTCTTGGGCTTTTTCCCATTCCCTTTGTACACATTCACTGGGACACAGAGGGTTGCCCAGGATCCCTGGGTATCTGCTCCTACACATCCCGTGTCACCTTGGCCAAGAGCCACAGCAGGTTGTCCCCACCAGGGCCAGGAAGGTGCCCAAGTCCTCCTGCATTTTTTTATCAGCTCCTTCTTCACCAGGATGGAAATGGCTGCCAGCTGGGGTGTTGACTCCCAGGGGTTTTCCACTGGGTTCAATGGGCAGCCCTTTGAAAGCAGGATGGTGCTGAAAACAGAAACCCTGAGGCGTTTCCTCCTGGTCCTGTGGTGGGAAGGTGACAGGGGCTTTCTGTGGAGCAGCAGGAGTGTTTGCTTCTGGCTCACACCAAAGCTGTGGGCCAGCAGGAGCCAGGCACCGAGGCCTGTGGTGGCACCCACTCTGAATCGTGCCTGTGCCCGGGACATGGAGGACAGCAGGGACTGGTGTGGGCCCAGCACAGAGGTGCCAGTGTGCTGTGCTGTGCCCGTGCAGGGAGGGGTGGAGAAAAGGAGAAACCTCCTGCAGAGGACTCTGCTGGTACTGTTAGATCAGCCCAACTAGATCAGGTGTTTCTAGACTCCTTCCCATTTCATTTGTGACCTGAAGAACCCAAGGTCTTGCCACTTAATGAGGGTTTTCCAGCTTTGCTCAAGAGGCAGCCTCTGGTGAGCGTCCCCAGGCTGTGTCTTGCAGGTTTGAGGCAGGGCTTTGCATTCCTCTGGAGGCAGAAGGCAGGGCACGGGCATGGCTTACACTGGTGTGTAGGACGTGCAGACAGGTTGATGGTGGTGTGTGGGACGTCAGCACACGCACGGGCTCGCAGCTCACTGCTTAGTTCTCCCCTCATGGTGCTGGAGGGCTGAGCTTAACAACCGTGCTTGCTGGTGCTGCTGGACCCAGACACTGAGTTTCAAACCTTTCTGATTTTTCATCGGTGGGTAGTTGTGCGGCAGCTACACAGGGAGCCGTGGGAAGCAGCGTGGGCAGCTTTCCTTTGTAGTGCCCTAGCCGGGGTAACTCATCCCAGCTGGGAAACACTTGGGCACATGTTTCATGCTTCACCCAACAGACCATTCTGTGGCTCCTTTACCTGGGTTTTCAGAACTGCCCCGGGTTATATTGCAGTCACTCCAGGTTCCTGGAGCAGGGGCTCATTCCGGGTGGTCTGCAGATGTGTGCTTGGAAAGGAGCTTGGGGCTCCTGCCACGTGCCCTCGGGGTGATGTGTGGGAGCCCCGGGAGCTGCTTGACCTGGACCCCTGGAGTCGCTGGCAGGGAGGGGAGCTGAAGGATGTTTTTCATCACCTGCATTGTCAAAGACTTTCTCCTGGGGATGCCACGTTGGGGTGTTTGGATTTTTGTGGAGGAGGCACCAGCAGGTTGGTTGGTGTGGAGCTACTGAGCTGCAACCCAGGCTTCCCTCTCAGCTGAGCCTGCTTTCCCTGTGTGCATGGGCAGTGTCACAGGGACAGGGTCTTCTTTGTGTCCCGGGTTTTGTCATCCATTGGAAAATGATTATTTAGCCCCTTTCCCCATCAGAAGGCAGTGTGGGTTGCTCTCCAGGTGTGCTACAGCTGCTTTCCAAGGACAGCGACGTGTACGCTGAGGAATTACTTGAAACAAGCAACAACTTTTCTGAGCCTTAAGAGAAAGTAAAACAATTCATTTTTTTTATTTTTTAAACTTTGTACTCAGGCTATTTTATTTTTTAATTTAAACTTTTCAGGTTGTTTTTTTTTCCCCCCCAGGGAGTCAGCCTTAAATTTGTGAGTTCTCTAGAAGTCTTTGAGGTGTTTCAAAACTTAAGAAAGCAGGTTGATGTCCTGCAATGAGAAACCTGGCCTGAAAAATTCACAAGGTGTAGAATGGCACCGAGGGACTCTCTGTCTCTCAGCTTCACCTTTTTATTTCCTCTCTCATTTTGCCCTGAGAAGCAAGAAAATGGTTTCAGACAATGTGAGGTAGTTTGATGCTTTCCCTTTAGTGTTTCCCATGTCTCTTTGCTGGTAGGAACTGAGATACTCTGAGTTTAGCTGGAACTGGTTCAACCAGAGCCCTGGGGAAGGGCAGTCCAGTGTGTGCACTAGTGCAAACTTGCACAGTGGCGTTGCTTGTGAGACCCTCACTGGACAAGGCAGGAAGGGCTCTGCAAGGACTTTGTTAAAAACAAAAAAGTAATAATAGTAATAATAATAATAATAATAATAATGTAATGCCATAGTGCTTAATGAGCACAAACCAGCAGCTCTTAAAGCTGCCTGACAGCCCCCCGCTCTCCTGGCACCAGGTCTTTGGGATGGGGACAGATTGGAGGGTCTTAGCTATTTATTTTTGTTAAATGCCTTATGATAGTGATGTCTCTGGGGGTTGCTGGCGTGATGCTGTGGAACACTGTGTGGGTGAAGAGAGGAACATGTCTCATTGGGTGCCCTTGGGCCGGGTCTGCAGCGCTGGAAGGGGGGGGGGTGTGCCCCCCTGGCTACCCCGAGCACCCGTGGAGAGTTTCACTGGCCGTGGCTGCTGCTAATCAGGGATCACCTTCATCTCTGCGGGTCCTCCCCGTGCCCTCTCGGGTCCTCTCCTTGCACAAAAACCGTTCACCAAACAGCGAAATGCAAAAAAGAAGCGTTTCCAGCCCCGCAAGGAGGGGCGGGCAGGGAAGCAGAACATCGCCCTCCCGCCCCCTCCTTGCTTCTCCGAGGCCTTTGTTTTCCTAGAAATTCCACCCTTCCCCATGTTGTGTGTGTTACAGCGTAGGGTTTTGTCTTTTTTCCCCCCTACCCCGAGTAGATTTTGGCTGCAGATTCCTTTCTACTGTGCAAGTGTGTGCAGATGTTCATATGACAGTATAGTGTTTACATAGGAGTACGTAGTATGTCTCTGTTGTACACATATATAAATACCTGTGTTTTATGTTTGTATGGCTATATACTGTACATAGCATATATACTTGAGCAATATAGGTTAATATATACTGTGTGAGTACCTGTGTGTATACCCCCAGCACACGCTCTCTATGTGTATAGATATAGATGTACTAAGTGCTGTATACACACATTTATTCACCATATATTTTTAATTCAAGTATATAGGCAATATGAATACTTAGTTACACTCTTGGGATTTCTCTTATCCATTTTTAGGGAAGAGCAGCAGCAAAGCTGACCTGGAGCAAAGCTCTGGCTCCTCTGCTTGTTGGGAGTGGGCAGAGACCAGGCCAACCCAGCAGCAGGTTCTGCCTGCACCAGAAACACCCTGGTCCTCTTCAGTTGGGTGCCTCCAGCACAGAGACTGGAGGAGAGTTGCTCCTGTATCTTTATATTAGTTGCTGCCCCTGAATTGCTTCAGCCTGTTAGTCATGATGGTTGATTTGCAAAGTGCCTGCCCAGACCCTGGCTGGGGGGTTTACAATGGGGATGCCCACCTTGCCCTGGCCAAGGCTGGCTCCAGGCACTGGCCAAGGGAGCACCTCCTGCCCCTCCTGCCCATGAGCTCCTGGGATGGCCTGGGCTCAGCACCACATCTCTGGAGCCAGCTCATGGTGGCCTCCCCTGGCTGCTCTGCACAAGGCTGTGGGTCCTTTCTGCAGGCACATTGTTTGCTGGGAGATCTAGCTGCTGGTGGCCAGAAGGCAACCATGGCTAGTGCAGAGCTCTGGTGCTTACTGGGAAACTCACATGTGGAGCTTACATTAGTGGGTTATTTTTAAGCAGATGAAAGTGTTGTAGGGTCTTTTCCTGTTCAGTGTAGGAGAGGCTGTTTCAGCCCAGCCATTGGAAGTGTGTGGTCTTTGCATCTCAGTGCTGGGCTTTCCCAGGTGGGGAAAGGTCTTCACCTGAAACATCCCATATTTCAGCCTCACTTCACCAAAGGCAGTGGGATGCTCCCTTGCAGCTGCCCCTCCAGCACCTTCAGGTTGCCTGTTTCCAGTCTGCCCCGTGCCCATGTCCTCGGGCAGCTTTGTGCAGCTGTTTCTCTTCAGACACTGAAGGCAGTTTGATTTGCAGTCGCTGGTTTCTGAGATGCTGTAAGTGACACGGATTCATCTCTCTCACGGGGGAGACAGTGGAAGTATTTGGGTTTGCTGGAGCACAGACATCATGGCACCTGCAGCAGGTTCATGACTATGTTAGTATTAGAACTGCCTTCGTGGCAGTGCCATTTCTGAAGAGCATTTGTCATATGAACATCAGCTGCTGCTTTAACTCCAAGCTCAGTGTTACCCTTCCCAGGGGCACAGGCAGGGGATGGTTTTGTCAGAGGTGAATGAACCCTTGTCTCTAACAAAAACCTTGTTGGTGGCTGGCTCTGCATGTGGGGTTCCAAATGGCACTGAGCAGCAGTTTGATCTTTTCAGACATGCCCTGCAGAGCAAGCACAGGGATTTTCAGTCCTGACACCTGGAGAAAAAAATGTTACTGGAAGGTCTTGATTGCTTTAGCTGAGACAGCATCCAACAGAAATGTATCAGGTTTGATTCTTCTGAAGCACAGAGCTTTGTCTCTGGATGCTGGGAGGGGAACCAGGCAGTGCAGTGCAGGGTTTGTGTAGTAGAGGAGGTGGCTCAGGCTCCAGCACCTCACCATGAGCACCCAGTTGTCCTCTCTCAGTGCCCTTGCAGCCTGTGAACACCTGAGAGAGGCAGGGCAGGAGCAGCTCTGCCCAGGGGCTGCACTGCCATGTGTGGTGGGTTTGCAGGGACTGGATTTGCCATCCCCAAGCTCCCAGCACGTTCCTGCACCAGCTGCCCTGCCTGAGGACCTGTTGTCTCACACTGTGTCCCTGGGATGAGGGTTTAATTTAGTGTTTGACTCTTGGCATCCCATGAATGTAGAGAAGTTGTTTGGGACCACAGTGGTTGCATGTGTTTGATCAGGGGTCTGAAGAAGCCCTTTCCCATCTTCTCTTGGCTTTGCTGTACAATGCTTGAATTTGCTTCTCTTACAAAGGGGTGACCTCCCTGGTGTAAGGAACTCGGCCACCTGCAGCAGCCATGGTGTCACCTCCAGCTTCTCCACCACTGTGGGCACCCCTGTCCTGGCTCAGCAGCTTCCCATGGGTCTCTGTGGTGGCAGCAGGGGTCTGTGGAGACCCCTGCCAGTGGATGGGTGTGGGAAGGCCAGGGGAAGGGTGGGGATGTCTGGAGAAGTGAGTGATGCAGCAGTATTTTTTTTGTCAGTTGCACTAGCAGCAGTGTCTGCAGTTCCACTCGTCGTGAGCACAGAAGGACTTTCATTCTTCCTTTTCCTCCTTGACTCCAACAGACCTCTCCCCCCTCAGCCCATTTGGGGATCCCAGTAGCACCATCCCAGCAAGGGTGGCACAGGCTCCTCCCAATCCCCCAGTATTCAGAAAATCACCTGGGGGAGCCTCTGAGGATCACTGGTGGTGTCGGGCACTGTGAGCAGAGGGTTTAGTCACATCCCTGGGGTTTTTCCCACCCAGGCACCCACACGGACTGAGAGCACTGGGGTGTCCAGACTCCCAGTCAAGAGGGCAGTGACTGGAGAAGATGCTGGGCCTGTGTCAGTGCAGCCAGTGCTCAGTGAGAGCAGATGCTCCTGTCCTGGAACTGGAGAATTGGTATTTTCTGATAATGACAGGAGAGAAATTCTTCATTCAGCCCAAGTCTGAGTGTTGGCTGCTGGCTCCTGTCTCAGAGCTGCATTCCATGATGGACTAGAAATCATTTTCTGATGAGCACTTCTTTTCTCTCTGTTTCTATGACTATTGTGGACATCTCCAGTAAGCAGCTTAAGGCATTTCACTTACCTGTTCCAGTCCTGCCTGCAAACGTTGGATTGAACTTTTATTAGCTGCTAGAGAGTAAAACCCAGTAATCGTTTGGCAAATAGTATTTACATTTTATAGCACGTGCTGGGATGTGTTTACATTGGCCAAGATGTGCAGATCTGCATCCAGATTTAGCTTCCTTCTCCCCACGAGCACATCTGTCTTGTCTGTCTGTCCACACCCTGCACGGGCAGAGTCAGGGGCCAGCAACTTCCCTCGGGCGTCCTGTGCAGAAACACTGTGCACTTCCCCACAGAGGCTTGTGGCACTGAGAGGGAAATGCTCACAGAATCCCAGCAGGGTGGGGTTGGAAGGGGCCTCTGGGGATCATCTGGTGCACCCCCCTCCCCAGCAGGGTCACCCAGAGCAGGGCCCAGCAGTGCAGTGTCCAGGTGGGTTTGGGATCTCTCCAGAGCAGGAGACTCCACAACCTCTCTGGGAAGCCTGGGACAGGCTCTGACACTCTCACAGTAAACAAGTTTCTCCTCCTGCTCAGATGGAACCTCTTGGGTTCCATTTTGTGCCCCTTGTTGCCCCTTGTCCTGTCCCTGGCACCACTGACAAGAGTCTGGCCCCATCCTCTTGCCCTTGTGGCCCTTTAGCTCTTGCTCAGCAGTGCTCAGCTCCCCTCTCAGGCTGCTCTGCTCCAGCTGATCAGCCCCAGGGCTCTCAGCCTGGCCTGGCACAGAGATGCTCCAGCCCCTCAGCATCTTCAGAGCCCTAAGCTTGACTGTGAATCTTGAGCTATTCTGCTGTCCTCAGCCCCCTGTTTTCCATCCCTTGGCCTTCTTTATTTAGTCCCAAAGCACAGCTTGGTTGGAATACCAGCTCTTTAGCAGAGGTGAAGAGAAGGGTTCTGCAGCATGGGACATGCACTGGAGGCTGATCAGCAGATCCTGGCTGTGGCAGCCAAAGCCCTTGCAGAAGCTCTGGTGAACCTGGAGCAATGCACAGACCCTGTTTGAAGCAGGGGAAATAAATGAAGTATGTATCAAATAAAGTATATGCTAATGTTGGGGTGTGAATGTGCAGAGAAACATACCTCTTTGGAACTGAGAGAGCCAAGATGTCCCTCTCTTGGTCTCTCTAGACAGCACCAGCCATTTCTTCTTTGGGTTGGGAAAATAATGTGTATAATGGAAGCCAAGGACTGAATGTGACTGTGTCATTTCAGATGAAGTGTAACAGCTTCTCCCCTCTCCGCAGTTCCCTTGCAGAGGTGACCTGGCCCAGGCTTGGTTTGCCCATGAGGGAGCAGGAGCCCTGGACAGCCCACCCCAGCTGGAATGCCACCCTGTGCCCTGGCTGCCCAGCTCCGGCCGTGTGCGGGGTGCTGGGGCTGCAGCCTGGGCTGCACTCCCTGGGCTGCCAGTGAGTTTGTTCCCATCCTTTCCAAGCTTCCTACAGAATTATGTCAATGAAGTGTGGGTGGGATTTGGGAGCAGAGAGGGATGGAGTTGCCCAGCAGGGATCTGTCAGGATTGGGATTTGGGAATGTCCAGGAGTGGGGCGGGAGCTGGTTGCTCCCCTGTCCCAGCTCTGTCCTCAGCTCCCCATCTCTCCCAGCAGACCCAGCAGTTTTACTGGTGCCCTCCCAGCCTTTTGAGGATAGAAACCAGCTTCCTGCAATTACGGGAATACGTTTTCCCTCTGTTCCCGAAGGATTCCTACCAGCTCATTCTAACTTGAAATACCTAGTTTTCCAGGAACCTGATTCCCTGGCCCCTGTGGGAATGCCACTGGAAGCCCCTCGCATGCCAGGGTGGCTGTTGTGGGTACTTGTGCTGCTTTGGGCCCCAAGAGAGGCAGGAGCTCAGCCCAGTTTGCTACTGAAACAGGCTGGAGCATCCCCCGGAGTGGCGGGTGTTGGAGTGTGGCTGCTGCCCAGCCCAGGGGCCTGGCCAAGCAGAGGGATGGCACTCCTGCCTCTCAGGGCTGTGCTGGTGTCACAGCCAGCGTGGTCCTGTCCCCACTGCCATCCCTGTGTGTGGTCTGCAGGGTCTGGGGTCTGGGAGGCATGAAGCTGAGGAGGGGGCTCTCGGTTGGCACTGTAACTCCACTGCCCGGGGCACACTCTGAGCTGGACTGGGGGGTATCCACCTTCCATGGCTGTAGTGCAGTCCCACTTTGTTAGTGTTGATTGGCTTGAATGAGACAAAGCAATTCTCTCTTCTTTTGGACTTAAGAAGGAGCCCAAATTTCTCCAGGATGGCTGTAGCAGTATCCTGAATTTCTACAGGAGCAGAGAGGCTCCTGCTGCAGCGACTACCCAGCTGGGACCAGGGTCTGTCCCTCTGCTCCCTTGGAAGGGCTGAGCTGGGCAGCCAGAGGAGGCAGCACCAACCTTCAGGACCTTCTTAAAAAGGGTTATTTCTGTCTCATTTGCTCTGTGAGTGAAACACCAGCTCTGGCCTCAGACACCCACCAAACTGGCTGAAGTCAGGCTGGGGACACGGGCAACCCTGGGCACCCCAACCTCCCGCAGCCTGTCCTCAGTCTCACCTCTCTCAGNCACAAGTGTAGGTGAGACCTTTGTGCCAGCCTGTGCCTCGGGCGGGGGGGGGGGGATGTGACACCACGGGGCCAAGGGAGGGGTGGTAGCAGCTGTGGATGGTGCTCTGGGCACGAGTGTGGAGCTGAGAAGTGGATGCTTTGCTTTCCCAGCGAGTGCACACACTGCTTTCCTTTGCTGGTCTGATGCTGAAAAGCTGAGATTTATGTACTGTATGGGGAAAAAAAAAAAAAAGAAAAACAAAACAAAAGAAGAAAAAAAAGAAAAAAAAGAAAAAAAAAGAAAAAAAAGAAAAAAAAGAAAAAAAATCCTAATGTTCCAAAATAAATGACAGTATATTTTGTACTTTGTAAAGTGTTAATTAAAATGAAAAAGAATAAAAAGTGAACCATACGCTGTCTGCTTTTGTACTGATCAAACTGATGACAATAAAGCAGAGCTTGGCATTGTCTATACATGTAGCTCCTTTTTGTGACCAATGGCCACACATGGCCTTACTCCCACCAGTGCCCTTTGCCTCCCTGCTCCCATTTAGGAAGCTCAGCAGAGGTCCCTGAGCTCTCCGGTGTCCCCAGCCTGTCACCGGTGTATTTACCCCCTAGGGAAGGTACCTGCCACCATCTCCACCCTGCAGCTGTTCCCTGGCACCCACAGACCCTGCTCCATCCTGGGCCCTGACAGCAGATCATTGGTGGGTTCCTCTGTGTATTTGTGAGGCTCGACTTGATCTCACAGACGGGTGTGAGATGGAGCTGCAGAGCCCCCGGGGGGTTCACAGAGCCTTGCACCCCACCAGGGCTGGGCAGAGGTGGCATCTCCTCACTGGCCAAGCCTGGGTCTCTGCTCAGCACCAGGGCCACACGCTGCAAGGAAACAGTCAAATCAGCTGCATCATCACGCCTATCAGAGGCTGGAACAGCTCTCCTACAAGGACAGGCTGAGGGAGCTGGGGTTGTTCAGCCTGGAGAAGGCTCCAGGGAGATCCTAGAGCACCTGCCAGTGCCTGAAGGGGCTACAGGAAGGCTGGAGAGGGGCTGTTTCCAAAGGCCTGGAGTGAAAGGATGAGGGGTAATGGGTTTAAATTAGAGAAAAGTAGATTTAGACTGGCTATCAGGAAGAAGTTCTTTACCTTGAAGGTGGTAGAGCAGTGGAACAGGCTCCCCAGGGAGGTGGTTGAGGCCCCTCCCTCAAGGAGAGGTTGGACAAGGCTCTGAGCAGCCTGGTCTAGTTGAGAGTGTCCCTGCTCACTGCAGGGGGGGCTGCACTAGATGACCTTTGGAGGCCCCTTCCAGCCCTGGCCATTCTATGACTCACAGTGACAACAACTGATGCTGGATGTATAAAAGGCAGCAGCTCAGCTATATAAACTGTGGTTAAGAAAAGCATCTCTTTTTTTCCCCTAGCATAGCCCATTTTTCACTCTTCTGGTCAAGACTCAAGGGTAGGATTGCTGCTCATCTGGAATGCAGCCCTAATCCAGAGCGTTGCCTTGAGGGTTTAATCAATTAACAGTAAAATCCAGATGCCCTGACATACAATTTGGTGCTGCCTGCAGCTTCCTGCAGAAGTGAAGGTAAATACACAGGTTTTAGGCTGTTAAACTGGGGGTTAGAGCCCCTAAGGCTCCACACACAGAGAGGTTGAGCTGGTGGATTTTTCTTACTTCACCTGCCCAGGCTTCATGCCCTTGTGCAGGAGGTGCAGGGACACTGGGAGGGTGTGTGTGTGCGTGTGTGTGTGCATGTATGTGCGTGCGTGTGCGTGTGTGTGCGTGCCCAGCCCAGTGCAAAGAAGTGCTACAGAAATAGATTGTAATGAGTCACAACAAAGTCATATTATTCCTGGAGTATTTTGAATGCTCCAGGCTAATTATTAGTTCTGTGAGTCATTTGTTTTTGAAGGATCCTGGAGAGAAAATGAGTTTGCTGTAATGTAGCAGGTGCCTAAAATAACCTTTACTTGATGGTCTTTCAATGTGTTTTATTCCCAGTTAGGCAGTTTGCTGACAGACCAGACCAGCCTCACTTGGGGGGGATCTCTCAGGGCAGCCCCTCTGGTAGCCATGTCAGGACCCCCATCCCCTGCAGGGCATTGCCAGCAGCCCCTTGGCACAGCCAGGGCATTGTCAGCAGCCCTTTGGCACAGCCAGGGCATTACCAGTGGCCCCTTGGCATGGCCAGGGCACAGACAGAGCATTTGGGCAGGAATCTTTCCTCCTGCTCGGGCCCTGCAGTGCCTGGCACTGGGGCTGCACCCACTTCTCCCCAAGCTCCTCGGGCTATTTTAAGCCAAGGCTGGCGCAGGGTGGTTTTTGGAGGGCGAATCACTGCTGCTAATCAATGCAAAATCAAGTGGGTTATTTCAGTTCTAATTGGAGCTGCTCCCCGTGTGCTCCCTGGCAGGGCAGGTGGATTAGGGGATGCAGGTGTATTTTGGGCTGGTAACTTTGCCAAACTTTGAAGGACAAAGTGATGCCAGGTTTCCTTCCAGCACAACCCTGTGATGCCCTGAGGTCGTTACACCTTCAGCCCTGGCCCCTCGGTTGCTGGGGGGTGCCCAATAAACCCCTCAGGTTGGGGGTGCCTCTGGGGGGGGCAGGTGGTGCAGAAGAGAGTGAATTAATTTTTCTATTTCCTCAATCTTTTGGGTCGAGCTCTACTCCCAAGGAAGTGACAGGACAAGAGCAACTGGCCTCAAGCTGCACCAGAGGAAGTTTAGGTTGGACATGAGGAACAAGTTCCTCCCCTCCAGGGTTCCAGGCCTGTCCCAGGCTGCCCAGGGCAGTAGTGGGGGATCCCCATTCATGGAGGGGTTCCAAAGCCATGGAGCTGTGGTGCTGAGGGACATGGGTTAGCATGGGGAACCACTGGACTTGACCTTTTCCAACCTAAACTATTCTGGTTTTGATGTGAAAGGAGGCAGCAGTGGCTGGGAGTCAGGATTACAGAGGCATGTTTCATTAGCCAGGGACTGTGGCACTGTTGCTCAACAGTCCAGCCCCAGACTCTTAGGCCTGCAGTGTCCCCTGGGCCTGCAGTGTCCCCTGGGCCTGTGGATACAGCCCTGCAGGTGCTGAGGTGCTCACCTGTCACATCACTGTGAACCAAAAGGATTCAGTTTAAAGACAGAGCACGAACCACTCAGCACTGATGAACCCTTTATGCTCAGTTTATTAAAAACATATTAGCTTGGGTTCTGCCAAAATAATTTACACAGTATTCCCCAGAGAGAAATGAGGCAGCTCTGCCTGATGGCTGGAGCATTTCACAGGATGCTAGAGGCACCTACAGCAGTTGTATCCCAACCCATGGTGTCCTAAACACGCTACAGCTTCAGAAGGTACCAAGAAACAAGGTTCTGCTGCTTGCCCATTAACCCCTTCCTTGCTAGGCCTGGCTCATTTCAAAGAGCTCTTTGCCACTGAGAGCCACCACACCCCAGGAGAGATGAGAAGTGCAGGGGTTTGAAGGCTTTGTGATCAGCACATGATGACACAATGAGCTCACTCCCACAAGCTGCAGGTAGCTGAGAGGGCTCCACTTGCAGCCCTCCTCCATAAACAGAGCAGGCTGGCTGCTGTCACCATCAATCTGTCCTTGCACTGCACTGGCAGCCTCGCCAGCCTGTGATTTATCCTCCTGTGCTGTCTGTCTCAGCAGCACTTGCCCCTGCAAACAGGCTCCCACTCTGCCACTCTAATGAACACATTCCTGGGGTGCTGAGTTCAGAGCTCACTGGCTGGGATAAGAGCACAGCCCTGCCTCCAGCTTCCACACCAGCAGCCTGTGCTGGACTCCAACAGGCAGCAAGACTTTGCTTCTGCTTAAAAAAAGCTATAAAAAAAACAACACACAAACACACAACAGCTTTCACTTGAGAAACAGTTTAGCTCAGCCCAACACTGACACCCCAGAGCTGGTGGCAGGGAAAGTGTCCATCAGTGAATGCCCTGTGCTACAGCTTTCATCTCGTGCCAATCTTCCCCAAGGGAGATGTTCTTCATGATCAGGCAGAGGGATGCATCCAGCTGTGGGCTGAGCCTCAGACTCTTTGGGAGCTCATCATTGCATGTCCGCTCTCCTCTGGGAATTCCTTGCTCCCTGCAGCCAGGCTGGAGCATTTCCACAACGCAGAGATGCCCACACACCCAGGCACTGCTTTGGTTCTACTCACCACCATCTCTGGCTCAGCTTCACAGAACGAGTCCTTTCCCAGAAGCTCATCAGCAAGGCCTCCCATCTTAGCCCAGGCTGAGTGAGCCCAGCAGGGTCTCTAGGTGAAAGACTTCACCATGCTGACCATGTGATCCACTCCACAGGCAACATCCACCACCTCACCGGGCACCGTCACCTGCAGCACACACCAGAGTGGCTGTTACTCAAAGCTGGCACTCTGCACCTGCTATTGCCCATTTCTCATCCTCCTTCTGCTAAACGTGCCAGCTGGGACTTGCACCAATGAAAATGCCACCTTGGAAACCCAGAGACAGCAGCAGACATGCTCTGCAGTTAGCTGGGCAATGTTCCCCTTCTCCCTTCGCAGGAGCAGCTTGGGAAGGACAGGCAGACAGGGAGGACACTGTAGCCTCAGCCCATCTGCTCAGCAGCTGAAGAAGCACAACCAAAAGGAGAGTCACCCAGACAGCAGGAGAGGATCTGCCCAAGCACTTTGAGGTTTTGCCTCCTCTCACCAGCAAGGAGTAGGATGAGGCAAAAGCTGAACTCAGCCTAAGGCAGCTTGTGCTCTAGTGCCAAGCAGACCCAGCCTAAGGCAGCTCTTGCTCTGGTGCCAAGCAGACCCAGCTCTCTCAGCAGTCACAGCTGACTGCAGGGAAAGCAGGGGCTGAGAGAGCTGGCTTGTGCCAGGGCAGCAGCTCTGTCTCCTGCTGACTGCCCTCCCTTTGGTACATCACCATGGCAGTGCCAGAGCTGGATGCTGCAGGCAGCACAACCCTCCAGGCCACACTTAAGGAAACCTGGAGGTGCCATGCTTGGTGAATTCAGAATTTAGGAATTCAGGATTTTAGGCAAATGCTCCAGAGCTGCTTTTTTCATTTTTAAGAGGAGAAAGCAAGTTAAAGAACCACGTCCACTGCAAGTTCAGACACACGGAAAGGGACTCCAGGGTGGTCCAACTGATTGCCTCCCTCCTCTCCTACTTGGCCTTCATGGAGCCTGGAAACATCTGGTGGGCTGAGTGCTGAACTCCAGAGCCAAAGACTCTCCTACACCCACAAAGTCTGGCTCTCAGAGGCACAGAGAAAAGGGAGTGGATCTGGAAGTGTTGTGAAACAGCTATGAAAACACTTCCATGGCTGAAGAACTCCTGCTGCAAATACACAGTTGCAGTTCTACAATCATCTCAGACTTCCACTTCTTTCACAGTTACTCAACAAAACTACACAGCAGGTGATGTTTCTTGCCCTCAGGATAACAAAGCCTAGCTAAAGAATATACTTTTGATCTTAATATCATCATCCTTACCCTCCATGGGAAGTACTGGTCCTCCATCCTTCCAGTTCCCAGGCACCCTCTTATATTCTTGCCCCATACAAACAGTTCTCCTTTGTCTATATAGGGAAAAAAAAAATAGAGTCATTAAAAAGGAAGAATTCTATTTGTGATGCTGGCAAGTGTGGCTACAGTGCTTCTGGGAGTAGAAAGGGGCTCATATTTTCATGTGCAGCATTAAAACCATCCACTTTAGTTCCAAGTACAATAAAAAGATGCCTAATCAGTAGGACAAGCTGCAAGTTCTGGGCACAAGTCTTTGCTTTTCCCTCATACAGCTCAGGGTTTGGAATTTCATTTGAAGAAAAGGCACAGCAGAAGAGATCCCAGGGAATCATCTGTGGTGGGGAATGGCTGTGCTGGAAGTAGCACAGCAGGGAACTCTGTCCCATGACATCACTGGTCATTCACCTGCCCAACAATGGGCCTCCTAATGACAACTTGGGAAAAGAAAGCTTCTGTTCAACAGAGCTGGAGAGTTCTGAGGTCAGAACACATAGATCTTGGAAGTGTTCAGATCAGCCCTGCAGCAGAGCCAACCAACACACCATCTAGAATTTAAGTACCATTTAATTGGAATACAGTTTCCAAAGCTCCCTAAATACCAGGGGGAGACCAGTTATGAGCACCCTGTAGCCAGACTGATGGTGTCACACATATCACCTTCTCAAGAAGAATCAAGCATATTGGCACTTTGTACTTTTCATCTGTAAACTATCCCTTTCACTACCCAGTACATCGGTTTTCTGTGCTGCTGCCCTCTGCTGACCATTGTTAAATGATTTTCAAATCCAAAACTTCCTTTAAAGCTGGTATTAAGCAGAGGGTTTGCACCCAGAGTATCATCACAAGCTTTGCAGAGGTCTTCCCACCTCAGATTGCTGACTCAGTCCGCAAAGCCAGGAAGCCCTGACATCTAGCTCTGATCTGGACTCAGATTCAGTTTATTCATCACATAAATTCCTACTGCTTCTAAAGTGCAACTGACTGACTTATTCTGTACACGGCAATGAAAAACACCTTACCAGGTTTCCTGTCTGAAATGTTTTGTTTGTTTTAGAAGAATAAGTCTTAATTAAAGCAGTTAGTGCAGTACCTATGTTAGAAACCATGCTGACATCTGCAAATGTGCTGCCCACCCCTACTGTTGCATTCCAGTGTGCTTGAAGGTTAAAGAAAGATGGATGTTATGTTTGTTTGCTTTCCCTTTTAGATGTCAATAATATCACAATGGGACTGCTCTGACAGCAGGACTAGAAACTTACTTGTGAGTGCTGCAAAGTGGCTGAGTCCACAGCGAATGCGAGCCACACGGGTGTCAGGACTGAAGTCTGACCAGCCAAAAAGGCTGGGTGGGATCATCTCTGGCACTGCTGTCTCTATTAGATTTGGTCCTTTCCCAAGAATTCCATATCCCCAGACAAAAACATTTCCTTCTTCTGCATGACAGTAAGAAGGCATTCTGTAAGAAAGTCTGTGCTTGTGAAATTCATGCCATGACTGAGAGTTAATCACAACCAAAGAGATATTTTCCTTTCTCCCACAGCAGTCTAGCACCTTTAGACTACTTAAAATTTCCAAACAATGCATTCCCACCCAAATGCCTTTGCTTTCTTCCCAAGTTATATAAGTAGATCAAGCTTCTCAGGCCAAACCTTCCTGGAGAAATGATGCCAATATTGTGTGGGCTGGATAAAATACTTCAGCTTCCTGAGTGATGGGACAGAGCTAGAGTGGTTTGTTATCTTTGCCTTTTCCTTGCAGGCAGAGCCAAACCAGCAGCAGGCTCATTTCTCTGCCTGGCATGCTGCCTTAAACTGGGTGCCTGGGAAGGGCAGCAGCTGGACAGCAGTTGTCTTCTAGCTCTGCTCCCTTCACGTCAGGAGCTCCAATGTCATCACAACCCCTGTGTCTTGTATCTGACTGTCTGCCTTGAGATCACCTTATGCTGAAGAGGGGGACTGCAAAGTGAACTCACCTGTCAGCACAGCATTGCCAGTCCCTCCACATGCTGCCTCCTTTACCTTCCCAATCTGGAATGGCAAATGCCTGGGAACATTCACCTGTTGGGGGATGCAGGAGAGCTGTTAGAGACAGAGACAGGGTAACCTGGAAACTGCACACACATTTTAAACTTGCTCTCTATTTATGTTACATGAACTCCTGATAGAGACAGCCTTTATTATTTGAATAAAGGAATGCAGGTCTCTAGATTAAAATAAGTCCATGAAATTAATTTGGGATGAGAGAGTGGACAAAGTGGTAAAAGTGACCCACTGGAAAGCCTACACACATGGCAACAAAGCCAGGAGTGCTTGACTGCTCCTGAGTCAGTAAGGGAGCACATCTGCAAGTTTTCACAATGGACAAGACCACTGAAATTTGATCTGCAGTGACACGTTTGAACACAGCAGGGGAAAAAAAAAAAAATCAATTGGAGAAAATCACTCTTTGGTAGAGTTCAACACAACTGAAACCTTCCCAGCCTGACACACTTCAACAGTGACCTCTGATTCACAGGTAATATCCAGCTCTGCTATTCCACAACGTGGACTTCATCTGCACTGCACCTCAAACTCCTGCTTTGACAAACACACCTTTCATCCCTGCAGACCCCCTGACCTCCCTCGAGCACCCAGCCAGGAACTACTGCACTATTTCACCTGGCCAGTATCCCATGGGTCATGATCTAGCCCCCCATCAGGAGAGGCCCAGGGAAAGAAAGGTATGGATTTTACTAAAGCTGTACTAATGCAGCTCTCAGCCTTCTGCCAAGAGGAGCTTGGGTGTTAATTAATTCCCTGACTCCACTCCCTCCACTAACTGTAAGAGGAGCCTGATCACCTCAGTACCACAGCACAATTGGGTATCAAGACAGCACTGTATTTTTGCCCCACATAAGTGTGTGCCAAACAACTTCTCTCTGTGAGATATTGGGATTTGTTTAGGACTCAGGTGAAAAATTCACCAACATACAGGTGAAATCCCAGGTGAGCCAACCATGACTAGTTCCTGCACCACAACCACAGCAAGCACTCGAGCTGGATTTCACAGGGTGTACTCTGCCTTTTAAGAGCCAAGCAAACTCGGCTGAAGTGACACATGCCTTTGCCTATCAATAGCAGGAAACACACTCCCCTAAAGCTGTACAAACACTTGAGACAGATTGGGTTTGTAAGCACAGGTAAAACCAGCCTCCAGACTGCTAGTGGTTTATATTGATCTATGCTATTGTCAACAGAACCCAGAGCAGGGAGAAGTGTGTCATTTTTTACTCTGAGCAGCAGCTGAACTGACACCTGTGAAAACACCCCCCCAGGCCCACTGACCTGTGTGGTTTCTGTGACACATGCCAACTGCAAGTATTCTGAATTTCCCCAGCCAAAGACATCTCCTTCATCTGAAACAGCCAGGCAACAGTCCCCATAGGAAGAGACCTGGATAATGTTGACTCCAGCAATGTCACCACGCAGCTTAGTAGGAACACTGGTGATGTTGTAGTGTCCTAGACCTGAAGGGAAAAAAGTAGAGAGATGATAAAGAATTTTTTTTTCCAGACATACTTTTAATGCCTACATAGGGACCATTTTGCATGTTATAACTCAATCACCCTTCCTCCAAAATAAATCTTTCTCTCAGTATCTCTTAACTACCAGCTTCAGTGGGCCAGCAGCCATAAACCCCAGTGCTAGGCAAAGTTACCTCTCTGGAGTACAAAACAACTTTATCCCATCACACCTGGAAAACAGCCTCATCTCTCTTGTCTGCACAGACCAAGGTGTTTGAGAGAGCAGTAACCAAGCCAGGCAGGTATCCCCACAGAGGTGAAGTTTCACAACCAGCTGCATCTTGTCTCTGCAGGGAGAGCCATGAGTGACAGTGCACTGTGGTCAGCTTAGACAATACCAGGTGAGGTGGCAGAAGAAGCTGGGAAGCAAATACTTCACATGACAAAGAGATGAATGAACATAGATGACAGAAACAAGACAGGACACAGTATGTCTGCATAAGAGAACCATGGAAAGAACCCAGCAGCAGGAGGAGAAGGATCAAAGAGTATGAAGGACTGTAAGGAAAAGACAGCAGAATCCACCAGAAAAAGGGCCTAGCCAAAGATCCCATGCTAAGACAGCAGGAGCTGCCAAAGGTCTCTGTCAGTTCAAAGGGAGCAAGAAGCAAAACAGACCCAGAAACAAGAAGAGGGAAAGCAAAGCCTGTGCAGAAGTGAGGAGCTCACTTTCCCCTGCCACTTCCACATCCCCTCACAGGCTTTAAACAGGAGACACCTTCTCCTCAGGTTTCATGCTTAGACTGCCAGCCTGGCATCCTAAACCTCTGCTGAAAATGAGCTGGTTTGTCTCAGTTTGGTTACACAGGAGTGTTGAGAACATCTGCACACAGCTGGAAACATACCAGCCCCTTCCTGTACTCTCATGCAGATCACAAGCTCTGTCCTAGGAAAGCTTGTTCTGTTCATCATCCACTGAAATGCAAGCTAAGCTGAGCTCCTACCTGTTTGTCCATCAGCTCCCCATCCACATGCATAGACCGTGCCACTCTTGGTTCTGAACAGGCTGTGGTCTTGCCCACACACAACCTGCACAGAGACAAAGCCAGAACTAGTCAGGAAAGGTCACGTGTTCAGAATTGATTAACGAAGCTTCACTGTCACACAAAGTGAGCAATCAACCTCTACAATGCCCATCAGCTCAGATTCTGACTTTTCTCTCCTGATCAAACAGCTCTGCAGACAGAGAAGGCCAAGAACAGCATGATACAGCCCAGAAAACAACTGAACTTTCTCTGTGGAAAGCAATGCTGCAGCTGATTGGTTCTGAGAACCAAATCAAGGGTTTGTTAACAACGCTGGCTTCAGCAGGACAACAATCAAACAGCAAAAGGTAAGAAGAGCCCCCCTTCCCAGAGAGCTACCACATGGCTCTCGATGCCAGCTGCAAACTGCTCTTGATTCCTTGCCATGCAAGCACTCTAGGAACACATCTGCTCTCAAATGGACATTCATGTTGAACCAGCAATCCTGTCTGCCACAGGAGTGCTGGGAATTAAAGCCAAGAGCTTCAAAAGCAGGCATCCAAAATTAGCCAGAGATGAGGGGTCTAACCCACAAGTTAAGAGAGCGACTACCAAGAATATTAATCTCGTGACTGCTGCCATCAAAGTACAATCAGGTACCAATCATTCAACTCCCTGGAAAAAAGAACATCGTGACAAACCCAAACGGAAGTTCACAAGTGTGAGACAAACCATCACTGGGCTGTAGCACATGCTCATCATGGGGATGAACTAATAAGCCTTGTGTTCTAGGATGCTGTATGGAATATGAGCAATGTCTGCCTGCAGAGAACTGCTCCTGGGCCTGGAAATAGTGCAGCTGTCTGCAGGCTTGGTGGCATTTATGCTGCTCTGCAGGCCCTGGCTCTCCTAGAAGCCTGCTCTAGGGAAATGCTGGCTAGTCTGAGTGGAGGGACTCACAGCTCACTTTTGAAACAGGGAAAATCCCAAATAAACCAGTTCCCAAGTGATATAAACATGATGAAGGGGAACAAGAAATGAAGACAGGTCATAGTGAAGATGTCAAACAGGACCAGACCCAGTACTGACCCCCAGGATCCAGCACTAGCTACTGGCACCCAGCTAGTTTACATGCCAATGATTACCACCCTCCGTGCTCAGCCAGCTTTGCATCCACCTTCAGAATTTAGTTCAGATGACCTCCTTACCTGGACAACTCTGCTGTCAAACTCCTTCAGCTGATGAATGAGATGGCTTTCACTGGACACCAGCAACCAGCCACCGAAAAGAGAAAAGACAAGACAGAGGATTTCAGAGGACTACAGTGGAAAGACACAAAGGTGGACCTGACTTCACCAAAAGCCACGTTGCTATTACAAGAAGAGAGATTTTCATGTGTTCTCTTAGGTATTCATAGTTCCACTGTAAAATTACTGCACAAAGAAGGAAATTAATTTTGCATTATCTTATTTAAGATGTTAAGAACTGCCACTTTTTCAGCACAACCTCTTATGGCAACTGGGGGTGGGAATAAGCCTCAAACACATTCCCTAGTCTAGAACAGGCACCAGATAATACTGCAGCACCTGTACAGACACTACACTAAACTTGAGATTAACCAGACAGCCCAGACACACAGTGTAGCCTTAACACCCATGTCATTCTTTCATAAAAAGAGGAATTCCAAACAATCCAATTAACTGCCAGTATCCAGGTGGAAAAAAGCTAGCTCAATTACAACTGTTTTGTTAGTTTATAGGCCAAGTCTTGTGGATCACAGACAGAACGACGAGCAGGATCTCTCCAAGGACCTGCCAAGGAATCAGTAACTTTCAACATATTCCCACTACATCACTACAATCTTATAGAGCATTTTGAGAATATGCTTTGCTGTGGCTCACAAAAGCCTGTGAAGGAAAAGCACTGCAGATTCAAAGGCAGTCACAGCAAAGATAACTCAACAAAAGGATGCCTCTTTCATCATTAAATGGCATTTCTCACACCCTCAGAAATAACACTTGCACTCTGAGAGGGAGAAAGACATGACTAACACCAATTACCTGAAGCAATTTATGAAGGCTTGGTTTTCTCACTATGCCCTGTGAAAACTGTCACCTGCTGAAATCTTTCTGTCTTTGTGAGTGTGGTCAGAGGAGTGAGAGTGACAGCCTGGCTCTAAACCAGGTCGCTTATATGATGCCTGCAGCATAAAAGCTTCTTCTCAGACTCCTTCATCTTAAATGGCAGCCTTATACTACAAGGCTTTTCCCACCTCCAGGCTTTTCTGTAGGGTAGTTTTCACACAATTATGCTTTTAAGATTAAGGAAGTTCAGGATCTTTAGATTCTCACCTGTAAATTTCATCTTCCACAATCTTTCGGCCACACTGCCCATAAGAATTGTTCCCCATTGTGAAAACTGAAAAAACAATGGTAAAACATCCTACTTTAGAACTGTTCAGGGCCCACAAAGCCTCTTTTTTGGGTACACAAAATATTTTCATCCAGTCCTCAGTGCAAAAGGAGGAACACAGCACTGTAAAAATTGGCATAAGCTTTCTTCAAAGCAAGTCCACTTAAATTCAAGTGACTGAATCAATTTCAGTCGACAGCATGCCAGGGATATTGTTGCAGGCACAGCAGCAGTACCTGGAGCCCACTGGCAGTTTTTCAGTAATTGCAGAGTTCATCCCGCCGTTGCCAAGGAGACTCAGAAATAGATCAGTGCTCCCACAGGAGCGTTAAATCAACAACCAACCAGCTCACCCACTGAGAAGCAGCACTGGATCACTCAGCACAGCACTGAAGCTGCTGCACCAGAGAATTCTCAGAGATGTGGAGAGTCAATTCACACACAAACAGGATCTTCTGTCTAAAGGCCTATTAATTAATCGCCTCTATAACGCAGCACTCTGGGGCTTCAGAGGGAAAGTAACACAGGAGTATTGGCACAGCCAGCCAAAGCTGAATTCCAAACCACGTCTGACTGAACAAGACAAACAGGCTACACTTCAACAAGGCCTGGGGCTAGATAAATAAACCATAATTTGCAACACTTGTAGTGAAAAAGCTTCCAACACGTTTACAGCTTGAGCCAAGCAGAGCTCAGTGCATGGTTACCAGCTCAGGACACTCCCTCTGGGGAGCAATCCCTAAAAGGCCAGCAGCTCCCTGCATCACCCTGACAGTGCAGACAGCCCAGCTGGCTCTAGCTCTGTAGGACAGCAGACAATCTTGTTCAGTGCTTTTAATAAAAGCATAGCCAGGCATCCCTGGTCACCAGCACAAGTGATACTGTACCTCCCTCGCTGTCTGTCAGGATCAGGGAATGGGCTCTCCCACAGGACACCTGCAAGACTCGAGTCTGCTGTGGCTTCTCCAGTGGTAGTGGAATTGGAGATGGTTCCAAGACATATTCATAGCCTTTTGCTTAAGGAAGAGAAAGAAGTTTAAAAAGTCAGTAGCTTCCCCAAAGCAAATTAATCATGCATTTGCACATGCACACACTCACTTTTGTTTCATTAGAAAAGCAGAAGTGTTTTTAAAAGGCACGATACAAACCCAAGTAAAAGGCTGAGTGGGATTCATTGGGGTGGGGAAGAAGTTAAAATCCCTAGGGATAGTTGAAGCCTGTAATCCTGCCTAATCAACCCCCCTGTACCTGGAGGCTCAATGTCATATGGCTCCAGACAGCCAGAGCTGAGAAACTGAGGCTTTCAGACAGATGTTCAACCACCTTAGAGAATAAGGCTGGATTACTGAAGAGCTTAACACCAAACACAAACTAAGCACTCTGTGCAACTGGGGATACTGCAAACAAGGTACAACAGCAGCAATCACAAAAAGCATGGAAGGTGAACAAAAAAACCTCTTTGGGCTTCATATTTAAANAACAATGGTAAAACATCCTACTTTAGAACTGTTCAGGGCCCACAAAGCCTCTTTTTTGGGTACACAAAATATTTTCATCCAGTCCTCAGTGCAAAAGGAGGAACACAGCACTGTAAAAATTGGCATAAGCTTTCTTCAAAGCAAGTCCACTTAAATTCAAGTGACTGAATCAATTTCAGTCGACAGCATGCCAGGGATATTGTTGCAGGCACAGCAGCAGTACCTGGAGCCCACTGGCAGTTTTTCAGTAATTGCAGAGTTCATCCCGCCGTTGCCAAGGAGACTCAGAAATAGATCAGTGCTCCCACAGGAGCGTTAAATCAACAACCAACCAGCTCACCCACTGAGAAGCAGCACTGGATCACTCAGCACAGCACTGAAGCTGCTGCACCAGAGAATTCTCAGAGATGTGGAGAGTCAATTCACACACAAACAGGATCTTCTGTCTAAAGGCCTATTAATTAATCGCCTCTATAACGCAGCACTCTGGGGCTTCAGAGGGAAAGTAACACAGGAGTATTGGCACAGCCAGCCAAAGCTGAATTCCAAACCACGTCTGACTGAACAAGACAAACAGGCTACACTTCAACAAGGCCTGGGGCTAGATAAATAAACCATAATTTGCAACACTTGTAGTGAAAAAGCTTCCAACACGTTTACAGCTTGAGCCAAGCAGAGCTCAGTGCATGGTTACCAGCTCAGGACACTCCCTCTGGGGAGCAATCCCTAAAAGGCCAGCAGCTCCCTGCATCACCCTGACAGTGCAGACAGCCCAGCTGGCTCTAGCTCTGTAGGACAGCAGACAATCTTGTTCAGTGCTTTTAATAAAAGCATAGCCAGGCATCCCTGGTCACCAGCACAAGTGATACTGTACCTCCCTCGCTGTCTGTCAGGATCAGGGAATGGGCTCTCCCACAGGACACCTGCAAGACTCGAGTCTGCTGTGGCTTCTCCAGTGGTAGTGGAATTGGAGATGGTTCCAAGACATATTCATAGCCTTTTGCTTAAGGAAGAGAAAGAAGTTTAAAAAGTCAGTAGCTTCCCCAAAGCAAATTAATCATGCATTTGCACATGCACACACTCACTTTTGTTTCATTAGAAAAGCAGAAGTGTTTTTAAAAGGCACGATACAAACCCAAGTAAAAGGCTGAGTGGGATTCATTGGGGTGGGGAAGAAGTTAAAATCCCTAGGGATAGTTGAAGCCTGTAATCCTGCCTAATCAACCCCCCTGTACCTGGAGGCTCAATGTCATATGGCTCCAGACAGCCAGAGCTGAGAAACTGAGGCTTTCAGACAGATGTTCAACCACCTTAGAGAATAAGGCTGGATTACTGAAGAGCTTAACACCAAACACAAACTAAGCACTCTGTGCAACTGGGGATACTGCAAACAAGGTACAACAGCAGCAATCACAAAAAGCATGGAAGGTGAACAAAAAAACCTCTTTGGGCTTCATATTTAAAGTACAGAAGACTAAAGGCCCTTGCAGAAAAAAAAGGACTGCAAGAAACTTTAGTTAGCCTGGCTCCATAGGGGATAGGAGATCTAACAGTTACAGCAGAAAATGACAGGCTGTACTAGAAAATGAAGACTTAGTAACCTGAAGAATATGTAATGAGGTACTGTCAACTGGGAAGAAAAAAATGGGGGAAAAAAAAAAAAAGAACAGCAAAACTTAAATCAGTACTAAGGAAAAGGTTAAGGGGAGATAAAAAGCTTTGATGATATCAAAGAAAGCCACAGTAACAAGTGAAATCAAAGCCCAGGACCGCAAGCAGTACTCCACTCACATGTTGCAGTGCTTTAACGAGTTCTCCCTGCCCTCAATTAAAAAAAAAAACCCAAACCAAACAGAAAATCCACACATAGCCTTTTACAGCAAGACTCTGCTTGAAGTGAGGACAGGCTGCTTGCTAACAGCAAGAGCCTGCCAGGCAATACAGCAGGAACTGAAAGGCAGGGAAGTTTGTGTCTGCCTGAAGAGAAGTCACAAAGCAAAAAACCTTTTCCTCTCTCTCTGTTCCTTCCAACATAGAGACCCAAGCTACTGGGATGGAGAGAGGGGATTCTGCTGCTCTGCTCTGGGCAGAGCTCCCCTGGAGTCCTGTGTCCAGCTCTGGTGTCCTCAGCACAGGAAGAACATGGAGCTGATGGAACAGGGCTAGAGGAGGTCACAGGGATGCTCAGGGGCTGGAACAGCACTGCTCCCAGGACAGGCTGAGGGAGCTGGGATTGTTCAGCCTGGAGAAGGCTCCAGGGAGACCCTAGAGCACCTGCCAGTGCCTGAAGGGAGCTGATCCAAGGCCTGGAGAGGGGCTGCTCCAAAGGCCTGCAGTGAAAGAACAAGGGGCAATGGTTTACATGAGAAAGGAGTGGATGGAGATGAGAACTAAGGCAGAAGGTCTTTCCCAGCAGAGTGGTGGACACTGGCACAGGTTGCCCAGGGAGGTGATGGAGGCCCCATCCCTGGAGACATTCCAGGTGGGGCTTGAGGAGGCTCTGAGCACCCTGCTCTAGTTGAGATGTCCCTGCTCTCAGCAGGGGTTGGACTGGATGAGCTCTGGAGCTCCCTTCAACCCAGACATTGCCAGGATTCTGTGATCTGTGGGAATCATCACTGATACCTGAGGGATTTTGGAGAAGAGAGGCAATAGGGTGGCTAAAGGAAGAGGAGAGTGAGATACTAGCAGCTTATCTTAGAAATGACTGGAGTTCATCATGAGATAAAACTGACAGACAGAAGCAGCTGCAGGGGACATGGTGCTGGAACCAGCAGTTTTATGAAGTTTGTAAAACTGGGTAACATGAGCATCCCATGGGAAGCTCATCTGTGGGACAGGCAATTCCCACAGATATGGGGCAACCACAAGCCCCCATTCTTGCACTCTGCATCAAAACCTCAATTTTTAATGTCTTCTGATGGGACGTTCCCCACATCACACGCATCCTGGAGAGCCAGCCTGGAAATCTGTCAAACACTTCAACCCTTACTTAGATCTCTTCTGCTTCTCTGAAATCCAAGCTGAGAATCATTGTTGAGCCCTGTGCCCCACACTTTGGTGATGTCTGTGGTAGTAGAGGACAGCAGAGTGAATCCATAACCGCAGGCAGCAGAGGAGATCTTTGAAGACAAACAAACCCCAGAACCACTCTGTTACAAACTATAGCTCAGAAAAAGAAGTTTCACCCCCTGTTTGGTGACAAGCACAATCTGAAGTCCAACATTACTGCCCTTGAGTTCTGCTTATAGCTGCATATGTCTTTATTTTTGTATTATTTTGGACCTGTTCAAACAGGTAGCTATTTGCTGACCTACAGCAAATAATAATTTGAAAATAGCACTCACTCATATTAATCCTTTTGCTCCCCAAAAAACAGTATAAGAGCTCTGGTCTCTGAATTGCATGGCAGAGCATATTGGATGGCAGAACATAATGTCTGGAAACATGACCATGAAACCATGAAACCCACTGAAAATGATGCCCATTTTCTCTGATAAATGTTGTCTGTGCTCTTGCTCTCTTACACCTCTGATAAAAGAATAAAGATATTTATATTTTCCAAATTGTATGCTACTGCATGTATACCAAAACTCATCATGATTAACAGGGCTACATCAATTAAAAAAAAATAAACAGAAAATGGTCTGGGTTGGAAGGGACCTTAGAGATCACCTCTTTCCAACCCCCCTGCCAAGGGCAGGGCAACCCAGGTTGCTCAGAGCCCCATCCAGCCTGGTCTTGAACACATCCAGAGATGGAGCATCCATAGCTTCCCTGGGCAACCTGTGCCAGGGTCTCACCACCCTCAGAGTGAAGAGCTTCTTCCTAATTTATCATCTAAATCTTCCCTCTCTCAGTCAGGAACCCTCACCCCTTTGCGTTTCTCTGCAAGCCATTATAAACAGCCCCTCCCCAGCTTTCTTACAGGCTCCCTTCGGCCCCTGGAGGCCGCTGTAAGGTCTCCCCGGAGCCTTCTCTTCCCCCTCTAACTCCCACAGCAGCAGGAGGGGCTGACCCGGCTGACCCAGAGCCGCCACCCCCGCCCCGGGCCCACCTTCTCCGCCGTTTCCAGCCGGTAGGGCGTGGTTTGGATCCGCCGCGGTTTCTTCCAGCCCACGTCCGGCTTCACGAAGCTGGGGATGCCCAGGGCGCCCGAGTAGCAGAAGCCCCACACGAAGACTCGATCCTTCCGCTTGGCCGCTTTCCCCGCGTACTGGAAGACCGGGGCGGCCTCCTCGGCCTCCTTCAGCTGCCGGACGCTCCGCGGGCCCGCCGGCCGGGCCAGGCCCCTGCGGAAGGAGGGCGGCAGCCGCCGCGCTCCCCTCAGCGCCCGCCACATCCCGGGCCGTGCCCCCAGCGCCCCTCAGGCCGCCGCTGCCGCCATCTTGGCGACCTCTCACCTGCGACCCCGCCTGCCCGCCTCCCGCGCGCGTGCGCCCGGCCGCGCGCTGTCCTGATGCGCGCCGCCCGCCGGCAGGGCCGCGAGAGCCGCTGGGCTGAGAGGGGGCGACAGAGCCCCGAGTTGAGAGAGGCTCAGACACTGAGCCGAGTCTGAATATAAACCTGCACCGAAACTTGAACCTGCTCCCAGACCCAACCCAGCACCCAAACCCAACGCAGCACCAAAACCCCACTCCAAAATCAGCTGAAGACCCAAATTTAAACTCAGAGTCAAATCAAGACTGATACCCAAAGTCAGACCCGAATCTACACCCAGATCAGACCCTGTCCCAAATGAAGACTCACCCAAATTCAAACTGAGCCACTAACCTGGACCCAGCCTCCATCTACACCCAGACTCTGACAACCCTGGCATGGCAGTGGCAGGGCCAACTGTGGTGGCACCCAAGCACCCCT
>VYZU01080504.1:0-14387 GCA_013401355.1 Ceyx cyanopectus
GGGCTGCAGGATCCCCCCCCCCCTTCCCAGGATGTTGTCCACAGCCCTGCATCGGGCGCCTTCCTCCCCTTCCATGGCTGGGGACTGTGCACTGGACAATCCCCCTGGCTGGTGTCCCCCCACCTCATTTCGTACCGAGGGAACTGGTCAAAAAGGGGAAAGGCAGCAAAGGACAGGGTGGGCACCCCAGTCTCCCGGTCACAGCCGGGCACGACAGCACAGCGGCTCCGTGTCTCCCCGGGCAGCAGCAGCAGGCGGGTAACGGGCTGCAAACCTCCTTCCACCGTCTCGTCCCCTCCAGCCATCCCTCCATTCCTCCTCTCCAGCCATCCCTCCTCCCAATCAGTCTCTCTCTCTGTCCTTCATCTCATCCATCCATCCATCCATCCATCCATCCATCCATCCCTTCCCTTCCCTTCCTCCCACCCTCCATCCACTCCCGCTGGCGGCAGCGCGGGGATGCTGGCGGTACCGGCTCAGGGAGCACCCGCGGATGGAGCCGCCGGTTCCTCTCCAGCTCCCGGAGCTCGAGTGCCCGGAGGAGTCCCGAAGCCAGCGGAGCTCACCTGGTCCCGAGCCGGCGGGAGGCCAGCGGGTGGGCTCCAGAGATCCGTACCGGGGCGGCTCCCGGCTCCCCTCCATGGCTCCCCTCCTGCCGCTCCGCTCCGCGCTGCTCCACCGGGGCGGGGTCGGGCTCCCGCCGCTCCTCACTCCTCTCCGTTCCCGCCGCTCCGCCCCCGCGCCTCGCCCCGCTCCTCCCCGCCAACTCCGCACTCCCCCCACCACCTTTTCCGCTCCAACCACACCTCTCGGACCCCCCCGCAATGCCGCTCCCCTTTTCCCTTCGCACCCCCTGTTTCCCCACAGCTCCCGCTACCTATAAACTGCACCCACGTCTCACCTGGGACTCTCCCGCTCCTCCTGCACCCCTCGGTCCTCCTGTATCCCCCACACCCCCATTCAGAGCGTGACTCACCGGCTGCACGGTCCTGCTGTAATGCAAGCAGCTCCTCACCCCCCCAAGTCTCCCCAAAACTGCAGCAGTATAAGCAGTCCCTCCTGGCACAGCAGGTGTGGGGTGGATAACCATCCAGATCAGCTGGGGCACTGGAAGGTAAACAAGTCAGTGGGACCAGATGGGATCCATCAAGGATCCATCGGGGATCCATCAGGTCCCATGAAGTCTCCTATTTTTGACTGGTTGTGGCAGTCTAGCGAAGCTCCCAGTGCCTGGAAAAGTGTAAATATCACCCCGATTTTTGAAGAGGGGGGAAAAAAGGAAGACACTGGGAACTACAGGCCAGCCAGTGTCACCTCTGTGACCAGCAGGATCATGAAGCCCCTCCTGGGAACCTTGCAAGGGCCCCTGGAAAAGAAACTGGTGACAGCCAACATGGCTTCACTAAGGGCTGCAGCAGCCACCCCAGAACTGGAACAGGGTTTTCATTTATAAAGTTGAATTCTCTGAATTGTTCAGAAAGGCCAGGAGTTTAATAAAACAGCTGCACTGTCATTTCACCTCCCAGGCTTCCAGGTGAAGCCCAGCCAAGGGCCACAGCCACTTCAGGATTGAGTGGTTTGGTTGTTTCAATGTGAAAGGTAAATCAGCCACCAAGTGCCTGCTCCTTGGCTCGTTAAGCAATGAGCATCTAGCATCCCTGTAATTATGAACTCGGATGGAGTGACTCACCTTGTTTGGATGCTCCACAATGCAGAGAAGATGAACCTGTAAATATTTTAATGAGTTTTTCAGCAGGATGACTTTCACCATAAGTAGCCAGATCAGCTGTGAGCAGCAACTTGAATTCCACACCTCCTACACATTCACTTTATTCTTAATAAAAATATGGGATTAAATCAAAACAGTCCAGAGTCACACCCAGAGTTATGACCCAATTACTGCCCAGTGTCTGCTCTGCTCTATGGGATGTAATCATGCTGTGCAAATCCATTTTGCAGAGATAAATGCAAACTGAGCATTCCTCAGGGCACAGAAACAGTCTGTATTAATTAGCTCAGAGGAGAAGGACACAGCTCAACTTAGACCCTGGACTGACACCAAGGAGAAAATAACAATAATAATAATGTATTTCTACATATAAGCCTCTGAAATGTGCTTGAAGTTCACTGTGATGTAGGCAAGCAGTAAAATGTGATCTTAAAATCACTTTTAGCCTTACAATTGCTGTCAAAGAATAAAAACTTGAAGAAACAGAAGTTTCCACATCAAATTATTGGCTAATAGTTGCAAAGCAATGCAAAAATAACTGCTGATGTGTTAGGAAAGAAATCATGGGAATCTCTTTTCCCCAGAGGCAGTTTAGCTCTTCTCAGCTACATTCTATTCCCAACACCATCAAATACTCTTAAGAATGATAATAAACCCAGGCTACAAGTGAAGAACCTTGCAGAGAAGCAGTGAAGTCCATCCCACCAACAGTGGGAGGCACCAACAGTAAGGAGCTCACACCCAGGGTCTGTGTCAGCCTCAGTGGAAAATGATTGGACCACACTGGTTCAATCCAACCCAGTCTGTCCTGCCCACAGTGGTTTATAAATCAGAACTTCACAGAATGAATGTCAGGGGTTGGAAGGGACCCTGAAAGATCATCTAGTCCAACCCCCCTGCCTGAGCAGGGCCATCTGCAGATAGAGCAGGGTGCTCAGCTGTGACACTGAAGTGCAGCTTTGGGCCATGCCCTGTTCACATCTAAACATCCATGGCCAGAACAACTGTGGGGTTGAGCTCAAGGAGTCACTGTGCCAGGCAGCTGTTCTGCCACAGCACTGATGGCACCAGCACTTTCCACTCCAAGGATTCACTTTGCAAAACTGGAATTGCAGCAGCTGGTTCTGTGCTGAAAAGAGCACATTTCACCCATTTGAATGGCTTCAGACGTGGGCAGTGATTTCATTTAAAGAGCCACCACATTTTAAACTGTTATTTCTGCAGCATTCACCTCACAGAGGCACTCGTGGCTCTAGGAGGTGCTGCCTGCAGTTGTGTTACTCAAGACTCGAGGCAGAGACTCTAGGAACAAGTAATTAGGATGAGGCATTATGTGGTAATAGGGCTGAGATAAATGCTTGACACTAAAACTGTTCTCAATTTGAGTTTGAAGTCCTGGAAGAAGGGACCATTGTAATCCACAGCTCCAGCTCTCCTTGGCACGAGGACAATCCTATCTGTGGAGTCATTCCAGCAGGCTCTTCCACAAGGCAGGGTGATTTGTGCCAGGAAACCCCAGAGCTCATCACCCTGAAAGCATTTAATGTACAGATCATCAATGCACATAAAGAGATTTTTTTCAGTGGCACTGCTCTTGTCACTTCCCACCCAGCCCCGACCACAGCAGGCTGACAGGTGATGGGGCCATTTGCATATTATGTATTAAAAATGCATTTAAATACTCTGCTTTTTGCAGCATGTAAACCATGAGACAGGGGTTACTAAAATCCATCCCTCAGCAGAGGAATGATAGAGTCACTTGACCAAGGAAGTAGGGATTAGTGACAGCAGCTTTTGCTGGCAGCTGAGAGGAGCACAAAGCTCAAAGCTTCTCCAGCAGCCCAGTTTAAGGTCTGATGTGGGTCTTTTAATGAGACCAGACCACCCATTTTCTATTTCTAAGCAAATATTGCAGAGGTGTTGAAATCTCTGTGCTTTGGAGGTTAAGGGAAGGCAGACAGAGCAGCCTGACGACCCTCCCGGCCCCATTCAGGACACAGATTGAGTTTTAAATGGGAAAGATGAGGAGGGAGCTGCCCTCCAGCCAAACTGACCCAGGGTCAGCAGCTTCACCCAGATCCACTCAGCCACTGAACCCAGCTCCTTCTGAACGACTGCTGCCCAGCAGGCAGGGGTGGCTCCAGTCAGAAAGGCAGGCTGCTCCCCTGTAACCCAGGGAACAGGTGCCACCTTCAGTCAATAAACACCAGGAAGTCAACCAGTACAGCCAGAGGGCACTGGCTTTGAGCCAGCAGGGGAGGTTTTTCCATGCAGGAGCATGTTTCCATCCCAAATCACAAGCAGCCAACCAGTCTGTAGCAAAATCAAATCAAAGCAGAGTAAATGAACTGGTTTTTATTACTCTTCACATCCCTTATTCAGCAAAAGGAGCTCACAGACATAGCACCCTGAGGAAGTTTTAGGGTGCTGTCAGCATCAGGATACTTTGCATCCAGTTGTGTCCCAGCTTTTGCTTACTGGTGCCACAGCATCAGCTCTGTGGTGCAAGAACTGAAGTCAAGTTTTCACTTTCCAAGTGAAAAGTGAAGTGAAAACTTCATTCATTTCAGCAAAGGGATACCTCAAATACCTTGTTATGATTTTGGAAGCCGAATCATTAAGTCAAAAAGGAAAATGTTACTACAAATTAAGAAAATAAAAAGATTTGTATTTTTTTTTATAATAAAAAATCTCTCCTGTCAGATACATGGATCTGTTTAGCACTTTAAATGGCCAGTTCTGGGCATCATCACCCCACGTCACCCCTCCACCCCCTACATTCAAGCACAGATTAGTTGGTTCCATGCTGTTGTGACTGATTCCTATGAAAGCTTTCATCCTTCACAGCCTTCACCAGTCAGTCCCTCTCATTCTCCTCATCACTGTAACTCACGTCACTGAGATCAGCAGCCAGGAGACTAGAATAATTAATTTTTCTCTGCTGTGGCAGTTTAGATTGGATAATTAAGAACAGGAAGAGCCACAGTACCAGGCACAGGCAGCACGCCCTGTAAAGAACTGCCAGACCAAAGTGCTCCACCACAAATCCTCCTGCCAAACTGCCTAGGCTCACTCCTCCACCATGGCAGAGGTCCCAGAGAACGGCGTGCAGGGACCTCTCCATGCCTGGAGTGGCCAAGTCATCCACTGTCATGCTCACCACCCACCACAGAGCACTGCTGCTGCAGGCAGCTAAGATCTGGATAAGGAGAACTAACCACGGAGTCCACAAGAAGGAGTAGCACAGGAGCTGTACGGCCAGCAAGCTGACGCCGACGGCAACGATTTTGCTACGGGATAAAGTCCTGAGCAACTTTCTCTTGAAGAAAGAGAGGAAAACTTCTCCAAGCAGCCCAACGGCCACGGAAAGCCCCATGTACAGCTCGCTGCTGCCTCTATCCTGCAGCTGCCAGAAGAGGTAGTTGTGCCCCGTGGAGGCGGCCGCCCCGGCCAGGCAGAGGGTGACCGCGGACAGTACGGCTCGGCGGTCGCTCCACAGCAGCCCCAGAGCCTTGGCCGTTTTGTTAGCACGGCTGCTCTTCCTCGGAACGTGGATGGGGAAAGCGACGGCCAGGAGCGAGGAGAGAATCGTCAGGATGGCAGAGGCGTAGAAATGGACGGCGAGGCGGGTGGTGACCCCGCCCAGGTTGCAGTTCAGCTGATCCACCAGGACTGCGATGCCCGAGGCGCCCACGGAGGCACCCAGGGAACTCCAGATCCACAGCCTGCCGTACCTGTCGGTGGCATCAACGAAGTCGAGGTACTCGTAGAGATTCTCGTCCACTGTCCACTCGAGAGATGTGGCCAACAGTTGCCAAACCACCACAGCACCCAGTGCCATCAGAAAAACCTGGTTGTCTCTGTTCCAAAAGATGTTTTGCAGCGTCCTAAATCCAGTATCCTGAGAGTCTTTCTCCTGGTCCGAAAGGATTCCAGGCACATGAGCATCTCCAACAGTAGGAAGGGTTGTAGGCAAAAAGAGCTCATCACTTTGGGTAGCATAAAGACTTTCTTCAGCAAGACCTACTGCAGCAGAACTCAGGCTGCTTTCCTTCTCCAGTCCATGTAAGGGAGGGCTGTAGGAAACCAGCATTTCTGGTTCTCGTGTCTCCCAGTTAAAAGCTTCCACAGAAGTCATCCAGTCAGAGGGACCATCCAAGTAGCCATTTGAATCACCTCCAGCAATCCCTTTTCTCTCAAGCATATCAGGAGTCAGGCCAAATGACTCCTGGAAGGCTGCCCTGGCTACCATCGGCTTTGGGCTTGCTATCAAAACATTAGCAGTTGGTTTGGTCGTTTCTTTTGCCACAGTTCTGAGGTTTGTAACAGGGCTGACAGTTAAAACACTGTAACTTCTCGTGATTGGACTAGGCACGACTGTGGCAGCCTCTTGGTCACCGGGCTGCTGGCTGGCGTTACAGTACCTGACCACTGCGTCCTGGTTGGCAGGCGGGATGAGGGTGAGCAGCAGGCTGACCCCCACCGAGGCCAGCAAGGAGCTGGTAACCAGCAGCTGCCGCTTCCTACGGTCCCCGGGGGAGCGGGAGCAGAGAGGAGCCCAGAGGGCTGCCGCCAGGTACTGGGCCGCGGCCACGACGCCCACCAGCGAGGCCGGCAGCCCCAGGTACCAGAGGTACAGCGTCAGGAACGGGGCCGCGCAGGCCCTGCCCGCGCCCTGCAGGACACGGAACAGGCCGGAGAGGGCCAAGGCGCGGCCGACGTCCCACTGCTCGTTCATGACGCCGCCGCATGCTCCTCCCGCCGGACACGCGACTCCGTAGCCTCTTTCTCACCCCTCCGGGCCGCGTTGACCGTACCTGCCCTTCCTGCCCTTCCCGGCCTCGGCCCGCCCCGGCAGCACACCTGCCGCCCGCGGGCCGCCCCGTTACTAGGAGACGGCTAAGGAGGGGGGGACGGGACGGACATAGCGCCATCTACCGGACAGGAGGGGACGATCCCTCGCGTCCCGTTGCCGAGGGGCCGTCTCAGCCCCTGTCCCTCCAGACCCAGTTCCTCTCGGCCCTGGCCCTAGTATCCCAGTTCCCCTCAGACCCAGTCCCTCCAGCCCCAGTTCTCCTCAGCCCCGGTCTCTCCAGCCGCAGTTCCCCTCAGCCTCGGTTCCTTCAGCCCCAGTTCCCCTCAGCCCAGTCCCTTCAGCCCCAGTTCCCCTCAGCCCAGTCCCTCCAGCCCCAGTTCCCCTCAGCCCAGTCCCTCCAGCCCCAGTTCTCCTCAGCCCAGTCCCTCCAGCCCCAGTTCCCCTCAGCCCAGGCCCTCCAGCCCCAGTTCCTCCAGCTCCAGTTCTCCTCAGCCTCGGTTCCCCTCAGCCCAGTCCCTCCAGCCCCAGTTCCCCTCAGCCCAGTCCCTCCAGCCCCAGTTCCCCTCAGCCCAGTCCCTCCAGCCCCAGTTCCCCTCAGCCCAGTCCCTCCAGCCCCAGTTCCCCTCAGCCCAGTCCCTCCAGCCCCAGTTCCCCTCAGCCCAGTCCCTCCAGCCCCAGTTCCCCTCAGCCCAGTCCCTCCAGCCCCAGTTCCCCTCAGCCCAGTCCCTCCAGCCCCAGTTCCCCTCAGCCCAGTCCCTCCAGCCCCAGTTCCCCTCAGCCCAGTCCCTCCAGCCCCAGTTCCCCTCAGCCCAGTCCCTCCAGCCCCAGTTCCCCTCAGCCCAGTCCCTCCAGCCCCAGTTCCCCTCAGCCCAGTCCCTCCAGCCCCAGTTCCCCTCAGCCCAGTCCCTCCAGCCCCAGTTCCCCTCAGCCCAGTCCCTCCAGCCCCAGTTCCCCTCAGCCCAGTCCCTCCAGCCCCAGTTCCCCTCAGCCCAGTCCCTCCAGCCCCAGTTCCCCTCAGCCCAGTCCCTCCAGCCCCAGTTCCCCTCAGCCCAGGCCCTACAACCCCAGTTCCCCTCAGCCCAGTCCCTCCAGCCCCAGTCTCTCCAGCCGCAGTTCCCCTCAGCCCAGTCCCTCCAGCCCCAGTGCTCCTCAGCCCCGGTCTCTCCAGCCACAGTTCCCCTCAACCCAGTCCCTCCAGCCCCAGTTCCCCGCAGCCTCGGTTCCTTCAGCCCCAGTTCCCCTCAGCCCTGCTCCACCCAGCTCCGGTTTTCGCAGCCCGTTAAGACCTGGGTCTCCTCACCATTTGTCCCCTCAGCCTCGGTTCCTCCAACCCCGGTTCTCCCCAATCCCGATCCCCTCACCGCCGCCCCTCCTCAGCCTCTGTTCCCTCAGCCCCGGCTTCCACAGCCGCTGTCTCTCAGCCTCATTCTTCTCAGGCTCGAGGCCGCCACGGGCTCGGACGGGGTGGCGGTGAGATGCCCATGGTCCCTGCTCCGAGGTCTTTCCATGGTGCTTTCCCAGCCCTGCCAGGCAGTTCAGCCACAGAGGGCCAAATGACACTGGTGGTTTTCTGTTCCTACCAGCTTATTCCTCACCCCCCCAGTCACATACAAACAAAACCAAACCAAACCAACCCAAACCAACCAACCAACCTAAAAAAGTTGACAAGTTCTGCTGATATTTTTTTTCCTTTTTTTTTTTAATTGGCATTGAAAGGATTCCACCTTCTAATGCATATCATCTCTGACACCTATACAAATAACTTATAATCCATCTACATCATTTACAACTGTACAGAGTAAACTCTTGACACTGCAGCCCATACACATAGTCTTGGCTTTGTAAGCATTTGCCATGTGTGCCAGTGAAGCCCCAGGGAGGCAGAGGTGTGGAGAGCCACTCAGCACCCCTTAAACCCCATGTTGCCCCAGAGGAAAACAAATGGTGCAAGCAGGTGTCTCCTGATTTTTTCCGAGCCTCTTGTCTAACTTCAGCTCCACCACCTCGTGGTGGAGGTCCACTGCTGCTGGGGTTGTGGGTGGTTGTTCCTGGGCTGTACCACTGGAGGAACATAACCAGCACACATAAGGCTGCAGGCCAGATGCGAGAGGTTGCATAGCAAAGCCACAGTGAAATCCCAGGTGGACTCAAAGGTGTCTACTCAATGAAGATTTCTTTTCCAAGCAGATTGATGCAATTCACAGCCAGGCATGTCCCACAGCACTGCCTAGGCAGAATGTACTGTTCTTACCTATCCACCTCTGCCAAATATCACACCAGATTTCCCATGACCCTGTTTCACACCATTCATCATTATTTTGTGTGGCTTCTCTGAAACAACAGCAGGTTTTCCACTGACTTCCACAGAAGCTGTACTGACCACATACACACTCTCCCAGTTGTGGTCAGGCTTAGAGTGAGGTGCCCTCAATCAGTGAGGGGAATCATTGCTGGTTTGCCCAAATACAGCACTCTGTGCCAGAAGAGTTTGCTGGGCAGAATCCAGCCCCGCTGGGCTGTGAGATATCACTCAAATATTACCAATAGCACCTGCTCTGTGATCCACAAGCCCAGTGAGCACCATCACCTCAGCTGCGTGTTCTCCAGCCTTCCCAAAATGAAGATGCTCAAAGGTTTTTCCCTGATTTTGTGCAAAAAGCTCAGTTGTTCAGCCAGGCTCTGGTCACTGCTGTCACTCAGCAGGGCACAGCTGTCCTCCCTGAGCTCTACCCACCTCCGCCGTTGTGACTTTTTACACCATTACAGTTGTAAAATCACTGTTGGTGGCTTTTAGTGTGTTTTCTTTTATCCACCTCCTCTGTGAAGACCCAAGGTCACGTCTCTCACCACAGCCTTTTCTCATGCTCTTCACTGGATGACGCCTGCAAAGGTGTTGATAGGCAACAGCAGAGACTTGGGCATGTATCTCACAAGTCCCACATCTTCTGTTTCATGCAGGTTGAATTTCATTGTCCTTGTCTTTTGCAGGCAGTAGCTGGGCTCTAGGCAAGGAGACACTTCCACACTGCAAGGGCATGAGAATGTATTTACTGCATGTGTAAATCTGCCCTGGAGGGTCAGAGCCTGATCTTAGACTGAACATCAGGTCTCTCTGCTAGCTGCTGAGGGAGGGTAGTTGTATTGAGATGTGACACTGATTTTCTGCTTTTTCAAGTGGTTTTAAACAGGAATATAATGGAATTATAGAATGTTCTGGGTTGGAAGTGACCTTAAAGATCATTTAGTCCAACCCATCCTGCCACAGGAAGGGACAGTTCTCACTAGACACACTTCTCATCACTTCCAGGGATAGAGTATCCCCAGATCCCCTGAGCAACCTCTTCCCACGTCTCAGCACCCACAGAGTGAAGAATTTCTTCCTAATTTATAATCTAAATCTCCCCTCTTCCAGTATGAAGCCATTAGCCCTGTCCTATCACTACAAGCCCTTGTAAAAAAGTCCCTCCCCAGCTTTCTTGTAGGTCCCCTTCAGATACTGGAGGGCTGCAAAAAAGTCTCCCAGGAGCCTTCTCTTGTCCAGGGTGAGCGATGAGCTGATGTGTATCAGAGTTTGACTACAAACCCAGTGTCCTTAGCCTGGCTCAGTTTAATTCCCAGAAATTCACATTTTACATAGGTTCCACGGTGGCCCATGGACCTGGAAGCACCTGGCTGTTTGTGCCAACACATATCACTGCAAATCCTAAAGGCCCATCAATCCCTGCTACTTTCAACTTTCTTGAGTTATCTCCCTCTACCATGCCATGCCTGAGATACCCTGCAGAGGAATGCAGTCAGTGAAGAGAACATCAGCTCCATGATATAACTAAGGTGATTTATGATCTGTTTGTCCCTGGAGGTACCAACCCTTCTAACTGTCTTAATGCCAGCACCTTACTTAAAATGGAAGAATCACTTTGTTTCTCACACCACCCCCTGAAAACACCAAGGTAGGAGAGCCCCATTCTGCCCCACTTTCCCTGGAAAAGCAATGTATTTGCCCACGAGTCTTCTGTCATGTATGAGGATCAAGACTATGACTCCTTCAAAAAAAATCTCTGCTAGCTTGGGACTCCTTCCAGGGAAAGATCAAGGTCACAAGACATGGAGAGCCTGTCACACGTGGCATTCTCACCTGATCACATTCCTGTAGGCTCTTCTGCTGTCCTTGTCCAGACACACTGTGAAGGGCCTCTGCTCCGTGCTCCTGATTTTGATATTCCGTGTTTTCAACCTGTGTGTCATGGCCTGGATTGAGAAGGGAGGAAGAGCCAGTGAGTGTCTCACTTCATTCCCTTGTCTGCATGGTGATGGGTGGGTATGAAGGGGACAAGTGGACAAATGATGACATATGGGGTTTTTTTTTAACCCTAGGTGTGATGCAAACTGAATTCTTTATGGAGGGAAGTGTCTCTCTTGTCCTTTTTCTGTAATCACAACATGGTCAAATTTTGCCAGGGCAAACTACAGACACTCTCCTGTACCCAAATGGAGCCACAACAACTAGGACTAAGCTTTACTTCTCCACTTTGTCCCTGGGGTCACAGAATGAAGTCAGCAGCAGCTCCATCCTTCAGAGTCTCCTGCAAGAATTCAATTGGGTATTGACCAGCAGAGATGGCACTTGGGTCTTTGGCTCAAAAATCTAGATATTGCCATGGAAAGTAATTGCAAAGCACTCTCTGAGCAGGGTGGCCATAAAGCCTTCTCCTCCCTGCAGAGTTTCCCCTTTCACTGTTGTCATAAGGGATTTACACCCATTGGCCAACCCCTCCAGGTCCATAGGCATCCACAGCTACTTACTGAGAACGATCGTCCTGACAAGTTGTTGATCCTAATGATTTCAGTGATGTTTACATTCAGACACACCAGGTCTGCAACAGAAGAGCATGTTAGTCTTAGACCATGGCACAAGCTCAGCTCAGCTTTGAGTGGGGATGGTTGCAATGTCAGAGGTTCATGGGTTGCATAGACCAGCAGAAAAGAACTTTGTCAAGCTCTGTGGGATAAGGTTTTGAATGGGATCACGCTCAGGGTGGCAACCTCAGGGGCTATGCTAAGGGCAAGGTGAAAGAGGAAGGCTGCAGCAAGAGGAAGAGGCTGCCAAGCCTAGATAGTGATTATGCTGAACCCCATGTTACTGGGAGCTCCAGGCACATCATTCATGAGAAAACACACAACCACAGACTGTGGTGACATCAATATGTGCAACTAATTCAAGCCCCACAGCCCAGGCACAAACGGCACTAAGTACCATGGTCAGATTGACTCTATTGACCGGAAAACTCATCAAAGTCTCTTCCTATGGTTCCAAGCAGGAAGATCTCACCTTCAGCCTCATCAGCAGGGATGGCTTTCATCAGCAGACCCGTGGAGCGCAGGGCTGTAGTCAGCTCCTTTGCCCGGTTGCTCACCACGACCTGCAGGAAAGGCTCTGTTAATTCCCCCTGGCACAGGTTAGACATGGAAAGGTCTGGGGGCTGTTTATCACAAGTGCAATGTTATCTAACAGGCTTTTAAAGTTCACCACAATTTCTCTGTCCTCTCCTGGAGTGCAGTTCCGGAGAAAAGGAGGAGGACTAGAGTGCTCCTTTTAGGAGATCTGTGGGGATCCCTGTGAGCAGGGACATTTATGGGCTGCTGAGAGACCCACTTACCTTTCTGTATGTTACTGTGAGATCTATACCAGGTCCATCCAGGGTTGTTTTCTTCTTGGTGATGCTTAGGTCTGCAAGGAAGGAACCGGGTACAATTGAGGTTTCATTCATCCCACTTGTCTTTATGGTCAGCAGAGGGGTCCTTCTATGGGATGAGGCCACCTCCTCATCACACATCAGTTATGGTCTGTCACACCAGCCCTTGTCTTCTGATTACAGGCTCTGTGCACTCAACAAGTCCAGTGAGATGGACTCACTTGAAGGTCTGTGCCCAGCTGCAATGGCAGACAGCCACTGGATTAGACACTGTGGTGCACTGAGGGAAGGGCTGGGTGTGAGGCTGTAATGGTCCAGCCTCAAGCCTTGTTCTATCCCTGGCAAGATAAGGAAGCTGACTTTCTAATAGGGAAAGCATCTGGGAAAGGGGATGGCTGTGAAGCCCAGCTTGGTTCAACAAAACTATGGTGCTGGTGCAACGTCAGAGGGCCTTGGAGCCAATCACAGGTGCAGTCTACAAAACTTGGTTGAAACCAGGAGCCAGGGTGGCCACAAGGTTTTTCATTTAGCCTATTCTCATGTGCGTGAGAGGGATTGGGAGGTGTTTAGGGAGGCCTCCCACTGGTCAGAAAACAAGGGTTACTGCCCCATGGCATGACCTTGACTCTCACAGGCTGAGGAACAGGGCTAGTGAGAGCTGGGGCTGGCAGGACCCCTTCCCTGGGTGGCAGCCTCTGGTGCAGAGCTCAGCCTGGGTACATGTACACACCTCTGTAGGAGATGCTGTCCTGCACCTGGGTGCTCAGCTCTGTGAGGAACACGTCCTCAGCTGGCTCCTGCGCTGGGTCATTGAAGAAAATCTGAAAGAGAGGAATATCTCTAAGTACAGCTTCTCCTCAGTCACCTTATGACATCATATCAGGTTGTGGCATCAAAAGATTATCCAGAGAACCTACAGTTTGACATCATCAAAGGGAATCTATGACCTCATCGTGACAGCCACGGGGGCCTATGGAATGGGTGGAGCTGCTCTTGCTCTGCTTTTGAAAGCCCAGGAGCATGTCAAGCCTTACTAGGAGGCTGGTGGACCTGGCCAGCAGAGCCACGAGCAGTGTTCCCTGCCACTGGGTGTCACTGTGCACTCACAGAAGGGTTTCTTTCCAGCCATCCACCCGTGGGGAACCCAGGTCAAAAGGAGCAGCTTCCCAGGCCTGACTGCAGATGCTGGCTTAGCTTCGAGGCATAGCATTACTGTCTGATACACCTAAATCAACCATTCACTTCAGACATATTCATTATTTTCTTTTCATGGCCTTGTTTTGAGCAAAATGTGAAGAGGCAATCTTGGAGAACTTCTCCCAGACCTAAGACCAGTTTCTGTGGGACTTGACCCTCACTTCCAGGAAAAGTCTCTGCAGCCAAAGAGGAACAACGTGGTCTTAACCAAAAAAGGCAACACAGGCTTAGTGTTTCCATATGAAGCAGCATCACTCCCTGTATGACAACAAGGTAGGTTAGGAGCCTCAATCTGAAAACCACATCTGGACTCAGTTCCTCTTCCTCTCCTTGAATCACTCACTTTCTTGCTCACTCTTGATATTTGTCTTGGAAGAGAAATGAGTGGAATAAAAATTCACCAAAACTCCAAAGTGTCTGGCCACTCAAGCTGAGGAACAGGTGCCCCAAGGTCTCACAAGCTACATATCATTAGTTCAAGTCCTGCTGACACTCTACCAGTAGTTACCAAAGCTCTTCCAGCTTTTTGCAAGTCAGAAGCCCATTTGCTCATGTGATGGCTGCTTCTTTGCTGCAGTTGGTTACCACACTGGCTAGGAGTAGATTTAAAAGAGATAGACACAGTAGTGACACCCTAAGCTTTGAAGGGGAGAACTACCAGAGGAGCAGATGGGGGGTTTATGTTACATGACCAAATACAGAAGTCCTTTGCTGTCAGATCAAATGCCAGGTCTCACTCTGATACCATTTCTGAGAAGAGCTGTCAGGAAATAAAGCCGTGTTTCCGGAAGCCCTGCAAAGCCCCTGTGAGGTACAGGAAAGTTTTGGCAAAGCCACTCAGAAAATCCCTGTTTGCTCACAGCATTGAAAGCTGCAGGAGGTTCCAGAGCTCCTGAGCAAACCCAAATCCAGCAGAATGGGAAATTTGTGTTCAAAATCACAGGCTCTGGTT